>VCCN01005028.1:35057-45711 GCA_006491835.1 Architeuthis dux | reverse complement strand
AAAGATCACAAAGATAAAATGCCAAATTTATTGTCAGGTTTAGATCTAAAATAGAGTCAAAAATATAAATAAACATATTATTTTATTAAGAATCATCTAAATAGCAATTTCTAACATCTAGACGCAACCCAAAACATTTAAATGTAGACGTTTTCATCAAGTCAGAGTTACCTCTACCAATTCCGAAGGATCGCCATAAAAATACAAATATCAATAAAAAGAAAATGTTGATATCAGCTTAGTTAGTATTTTGTTTTAACTGAACCCAAATGCATTCACAATAACAAAAATCAAACCGTACCAATACTAAACATGTTGATACAATTCAATTCTATATTCCAAGTATGGGGTGATTCTTCACAAGGTGACTGTAATTCTGTTCTCAAATTACCGGCACGTTGCCTTGCTAATACAAGGCAACGTGCCGGTAATTTGAGATATTGGACCAATTGATCCAGGATTTCATTCCTCACATTTGACACATTAACTGAATAATATTTCCTAATTGAATATTGACATTGTTCTTGCCATACGTATAATTATAATAAGAATAAATACCGCGTGTGTGCAAAACTTTCCAAAGGTTTTTAGTGGAAAACGGTAATTTCTTTGAAAAACTATTACTTGTCTGCAAAGGTTTCCATTGAAAAACTAATGTTTATGTTTTCCACCCTTCAGTAAACAAGTTTAGGCAATGTTTTCATTTTTCTTTACTTTGCCATAAAAATACGAATAGCAATAAAAAGAATATGTTGATACTGTTAAAAAAATGATAGATTTGATATCAGATAGCTGGAATGCATCCACGCCCACTGAAGGAGTGCTGGAAAGAAGATTCTGGAAGAAAATCTATCAAATAGCTTTCACTATAATTAAGTGTGTGTCTATCAGTAATATAATAGTCAGTCCTAAAAATGTAGATACATTTCCAAAGATAATGTTTAAAAACGTAGCGTATTCGATGCTTTATGATCAGTCTTAGCAAAACCCACCACAATGATCTTCCACAAGTCACTAGCAACAGGACAGCTAGCAAGTAACTGGCTGGATGCAGTAATTCCACCAATATTTAAGAAGGGATGGCGTTGCCTTGCTGAGAATTGTCTCATTGCTATGCATTACCTGTAAAGTGTTGGAAAGCATCATCGCGCCACAAATCGTCAATCACATCAAACGCAACAATCTAGCTTGTAGTCAACAACATGGGTTTACTAAAGGCAGAATCACCACCACAAACCTCCTGGAAGCTCTGAACATCTGGAGTGAATCCATGAAGCATAACATCCCTGTTGACATTCTGTTCTTAGATTACGTTAAATCATTCGAATGCAGAATCATCCTACGGTTAATACAAGCGATTGTCAAAATACTTTCTCGAACAATTTCCTGAAAGGCCCCTTACATGTCTTGAAAGGGTATTGGATAAGCATTCTGAAGGTCTGGTATATAAAGGTCTAAGGTTGATAAATCCACCAGGTCGAAATTTATGCTACATTAACTCAACTGTGAATGGGTTATTGAATTGCAAATGTGTAATGTGTTTAGTACATTCTGGCACAGATCATGTACTTCTGAACATGTTATATTGGATTAACTAGGTCATATTTGAACAATTGATCCAGTATTTCATTCCCACATTTGACACACTAACTGAATAAATAAATACATCCAATGGTGTTCCCGTCTTTAATATTTTATTTAATATTTAGTTTAATAATTTTAATTTTTGTATGCTTTCCATCTTTATAACAGTAGGCGTGTTCAGGTATCTCTGACCTTCCACCCTACCGTAGTTGATTTCGCCAATGGTTGGTTATTTTATTAAAAATCATCTAAATAGAAATTGCTATACGCAACCGAAAACATTTAAATCTAGAAGATAACATCTGAAAACTTCTAAACAGCGGATTTTAATTACTTGCCTTAATTACCTCCCTTTCTGTCGTTTGCTTCTTTCGTTACCGATTTTAACGCTGTTACTGTAGTAGAATGGGGACTCGTTACCTCGCCCCCAATAAAGATATTTTGAGACAATAAACATAAAATCATAAGTAAAAGCCAGAAAAAAGCATAACATTTACTGTAAGTCATTCAACATATGAAGCAGTTTATTTTAATAAGAATTCTTTTTGAGCGCTTGATTTTTAAAACTGCCTTTTAAATTAATAAAACAAAAAAGGACTTAGTCCATATTCGAACTATGTTTAGAATTAAAAAACGTAACGCTTTAACAAATAAAGAAAGGGTGATCAAAACAGAAATGTAGTTTAATAACAGGGTAGAAATATAGAGAGAGGCACAGAGAGCGAGAGAAAGAAAGGAAGCGGATCGTTATTATATGTTAAGAGGGGAATGCGGAAAGGAAAAGCAGTTTAATAATTCACTGTTTCTTTCTTTGGATTCATAGTACGAGTAACAGCGTCTGTGACGTATCATTAGGCTTGTCTCATTATTTTCGCCAGGTATCTTTCTTTCTCTCCTCTATTCCCATTCTTTTTTTCCAGCAAATTCGATTATTAATGTAAGGTGACCGTGAGTGTTTCTGACGGAGCAATTACGCTATTAATTTAGAGGCGATTATGAAAAAGTAAATTTACAGTGTTCCGCCATTGTAGACGTACTTGCTTCCAAGAGGCAACCTTCGAAGTAATTTTGGAAGAAAATCTATCAAAGAGCTTTCACTATAATTAAGTGTGTGGCTATCAGTAATATAATAGTCAGTCCTAAAAATGTAGATACATTTCCAAAGATAGGGTTTTAAGACGTAGCGTCTTAATAGAACTCAGAGTAGTTCTTTGTGTTTTAATTCATATAACTACTCTGAGTTTTATTATTACATTGAAAAAATATATAATAGTCTTATTATATGTGTATGTAATATTGAATATAGCTCCCAATCTTTTAAAAGTTTGGTTGAGCACTATTACAATTGCTTTTATTGTTATTCCAATCAAACTATGGATAAACTGAACATGAGCCATTTTTAGCTATAAAGTTAGCTGGGAATTGAAAAGTTTAGCCGATTTTAATCATTTTTTAAAGACAATTTTAGCTACTAATAACAAACGATATTTGGCAACACTGTAAAAATCCAACGCTTGATATGTCATCTATTGATCAGAATAAATGTTCTTTTAATGACATCATAAATACCCACTTCCTTCCTCTTTCTGTTGTTTGACATAAACGTGACCGACCGACATAAAAGACTCCTATAGAGATGTGTTGGACACATCTAAAAATTTAAAAAAATTAATGGTTTGCTGATAGTATTTAAAAATCAGTCTCAATCATGTTTACTTTGAAAAAGATCCTATTTAAGTAATACAATGTGTCAATACGCCTGGTAAAATTAAGACTTATAACCTTGGTATATTATTCCTTTCTTTTTTTAACAATTCTAAATTACCAGTAGTTGACACGAAAAACTGGAGATGAGCAGAAAAAGCTTTTCTTTTTCGTCTTGTCCACTGGTCTTTTTATAGCGCTAACCAAAACAAGCCTTGAAAACGGCGCTTTTAACCGTGTGTCATATAATAGAAAACAATTAACACTGTTATTCTCAGTCAGTGTGGCAAATCGATTCTATTATTTTTATGATTTCTTTTTATATAGAGACAACCAGTCTAGTAAAAGCCAAGGATCTGACCTGATCAGTTTGCTAGAGTAGATTCCAGGCTAATTGGGCCAACTGAAAATAAACTTTGCCACATTAGTTTGATCAAGTTGGTAATACTGCTCCTCTGAGCCTGATCTCTGCAAAGTTAATTTCCTGTTCTGACATTGGCAAAGATTAAAATCATCAGAGTTTTAGAGCTGAATTCAATTTGGCCAATTCAATGCCAGAATATTTGCCATATACGGATTGAATTCCCCCCCTTCTATTTTAATCCAGTGAAAACAAATGATAAGCATTGTGTCCGATAACTGGCACCAGTTTCTTAGTAGTGAATCGGGTTTTTGGTATCTGATCGGAGTAAGGCGCTTCTTTATTTTTAGTGAAATATAGTCGAGATTTCAAACACATGTAGTCAGATATCTTACAAGCTGAATGAACATTTCTTGTAAAGTAATTGTAGTCGTTATTTCTAGAAAATGTAGTTTTTCGCTGTTACGGTTACCGTTACGGTTGGCAATGTTATGTATTAGTATTTATTCAACAAACCCATTAAACGCTCATTCACTCAGACCATTATATATAGTGACATAATCAATGTGGTGTTTAGCACTTACTGCATTTGGAGACGATATAAGTAGGCTAGACTGCAGCTGTCGCTATCACTGCCCACTGATTTTACCCCAACACTCACCAGATTGATTTTCATCATTTTCCGAACTAAAAAAACGAAATATTTCTGGTGGTAGGTAAATTAATTGATTAGTAAATAAATTCTGGAATGTTTGATCTAAAGTATTTTAAGCCAGATTTGACACGCAATCCGTATATTGCGCATAGAAAAAAACATAAAAAGGGGTTTCAAGTGGTCAGAAATTAAGCAAGCGTTTCAAACAGAAAATGGCTAATATGTATCGATAATAATGTTATATTTTACCATCATTATCACTAATAATACGAAAATGCAAGCTCTACTTTTCCATATCTTAGAACGCACCAAATTATCCAAGAAGGAGTACAAGAACAGGCATTTCGAAAATTCCCTTTCGTAATTTAGGAAATACATAAAACTTTCATTCAAATCGGTTCATATAAACCCCGGTGCAGCAGAGGATAAACACAGTTTTCACATCAAGAATGGTTGAAGACAATGGTGTGCCTTTATGTATTATGGCGTGCATTGTCCCATCATACTCATTTTTCTAAATGTTAACGACCTCCGTTCTGTCTGTTTCGTGTGTGATCAATTACTCAATGAAAATCTGTGATCATCGATCTGATTATAACATACGGCTATGTCTTTATATTTCATCTCTTGTATTCTCTATTCTTCTCAATCTGTTCACAGGTGTAATTGTCACTCGCCAATTAAATTGAACCGTTGGGCATTGGACAGCTCGCGTGTGCTCTTCCATTTAGCAGATGTGATAAATATTTCAGTTATCTCAGCCTCAATTTGAGAGCACTTGTTAACGTGTATGAGTGATAAAGAACAAAGGTCTCATGTTGCAGTTGCATCCTTTGATTACAAAACATAAAGACGATGAAGTCTATTAAATTGTACGAAGCAACGTTGAGAGAATCCCCGGGGGATTAATCCCAAGATAAGTACCGCTTGTCGTTTTCTTAATTCCTTTTTCTATCAAACATTACTCAGTCCATTATATAATGTTGCGATTTCATTTTGTAAGAAATCACCATCCTTGTCGTTAATAGAGTGTATACCAACGTAGCATTTTGGCTTTCAGTAATAATGAACTCAAAACTCCCTGTAAAAAATAAGTGTTTAATTTTTACTAATATAGCCACTCAATTTGGCCATTTTTGTTAAGTTGACATTTACTACACTTTGCTCAGCCGGGTATAATATGGCACCCAGTGAAGATCAAACTGAGTAAAATAGCATTTAAAACAAATTTGATAACCATTATTCTCTGATAGACGTTTATCCATATGTGTTTAATAATTATTTGGATATTCTGAACACCAAAAAAGGTTAAGAACACAAGTTCTTTTCTTTTGGCTGTGATGTTCTTTATTACATTCATCATAATGTGATTATTGAGTCAACAAGGAGTCAATGACTATGAAGGTAAACACGCATTCACATTCGTTAATCCACAAGCTACTGACCAAATTTGGCATGTTTTGTTCATTTATAATGTGTTTATTCTCAGCTACACAATAAGACGGGGAACATCATAATTTCTTTTGAGTCTGATGTTCTCTGCAGCCTTTATTAGTCCGTCGCTTTGAATTTGAAGATAATCACTGTAGTAAGCGGAATGAGATGCTATTGCGGTTCCAAATACCAGTAGAAGTAGTTACTGCTTCTATACGCACTGTAGAGCATCTGCACAGCTCGCGGGTTAAACGTCTTGCTTTTGGTACTGAATGGACAGAATAAATAGTTTTAGCGAGTGATTAATTACTAATTACTCAATATAATTGTTGCTCTGGGATTGATATTTTGGGGTTACTATTGTTGAAGTTTCTTCTTTTATCATAACGAGCTATATCCATTCATGTTGTTCTCGGAAACGGTTCAGTTTTATGTAATAGATGTTGATGATCTTGCCATTATTTTACTTTAATCGGACTTTGGAGTTCTGCTTATCCTCTTTTGACAGTCAGTAGTTAAGGTGTCATTATCTCAATACGTTTATTATAGGAAGGATCTCCAATGAGACCCATCAAACCAAAATCATGAACCGGTCTTGTTTCATGGAAAAATAGCATAATCTTATGTCCAAATGACCACATGAAAACTAGGAATCTTTATGCTAGTTTTCAAGGCAAGACCACTCTCCTCACTAATTAATCTTACCCCCATTTCCCCCATTTGAACAGAACTAAGCTAAGCTTAGTAAATATCTCTATATATTTGTATAAGTATGTATGTGTGTATGCGCATTGCATTCATCTCAGATTACTACTCTGAATTATTTATGGGGGGATAATATTTCAATACAGTTTTTTCTGAAATGCTGCATTTTTGCCTTTAACTCACCTCGACCATCCCTGTCACAAGATTATTCGGATACTCCTGATTTCATAAATCCCTAAATCTTATTGTTTCCAAGGCTTCAAATTCAAAGTCAGAAGATACAATTAAGTAAGCATTACTTGTGAAATTGAAGAGATCTTTGGATGAAACATGTGGAGATACAATCGGTATTTGCATATTTTAAAAAAAGAAACGAATACAAAATGATATCCTCCAAAGGTTAGACATAGATGAGTTTTTCACATCTTAGTGTCACCCCCCCCCCCCAAAAAAAAAACAAACTCAACTATAATCTTTCTAGTACATTAGGTTTACCGAAAAAAGAAAAGAAAACATGTTGAGAAAAACTGTATTTTCTTTTATAATTACTGTGCTTTTGTTTAAATAGTTCCAACATGATGTTCACCTAATTCTTTCAGAAAGAATTTGAAACAATTTTATTCTCATCATCATATGAGCTCACCTAAATCAAAGGCTTCTTCAACCCGAAATATTCATGGAAAAGAAACAAGAACTGCAATTCTGTTTCTTGACAATCGATTTCTCTTTGCTCGCTTTAACGTCTTACACTAAAAGAATACATTCATACCGGGTGGTGGCGATACTTAACAATCATTTAGAACATTAGATATTCTTTTGAGTCCAGAACAATTTGGAAGCATCCGACAGAGTTCGAAGACGTATATATGTAATGTGCTTAGGAGAATAAACAATGCATAACGCCTATAAGTCGCCTGTCTCCAAAGGGTTAATCTCTTTGTAAGGTGTTATTTCAGCTTTTCATGTTAGTTTCGCTAATTCTTGTATGTACGTGGAGGATTCGTGGAATGAAGATCACGCGTCGCTGATAAACGGGAGAATGTGGTGTAATCAAAGTTCAGCTTGAGGGTACCTCAAGAATTTCATTATTTACTTTTTGTATCGTTGGTTTCTTTTTAGGAGAGAATCCCAGCAACATGATTGGAAAGTCTCGATATATAAGTGCATTTTTAATACATTTGTTTCCCAGTGTATCTGTGTATGTGCGTGCATTCGTGCGATTGAATGTGTCGGTAATGTGCTAAAGAGAGCAATACACATGCATTGATCAGCGTCACATTCTTGGTGTGTTCAGGCCACACTGCAGTTACACAGCATACATAATATCTATCTGATTATTCACTATTCAATGCTCAATTGTTTCCACCAATTGTTCTTCGGAAATCACTCTGAAAATTGTACAACGGTCGTGATTGAAGTAGGCTTACATTCTGAAATGACTGGTACCCACACACCACTTTTGCCAGTATGGCCTCTATGGTGGAAAATAAGATATTCAGTATTTAATTAAAGAGACGGAGACATTGGATAGAGATGAAACGATAGGGTTGCAGCTAACGGCAATTGCTCCCATACATAAATAGGTACAAACGTAGTACACATAATTGCATTGAGCTGATTCATTGCTGCTCCAGCATACTTCATCGACAGCCAGAGGTTATGACCTTGGTATTTGCGGAGGATACTTTTTAGTAAGACTCATACATGTAAGAACACGCGTTGCATGATACGACATGAAGGCTGGATGATGTCTAGCAAGGAAGGTTAACACTGCAGCAGACATGAAATACAATTACCCATAGATCGTTGTAGCATAGTTGTACTCTAAATTAGACGAAAAGGGTATGCTGACGATAGAAAAAGGTACATCATACCACTCTATGAGATTACGTAGATCCAAGTGACACAGTTCTCTGCTGCATCCTGACTTTACATTAGGATTGAAATATAGCGTCCACAGTTGCAGAAAGAATCGGTAAGGATGCTAATACCTGTGTGGTTGTGCAATAGTGTATTAAACTTAATTAAAACAACATATTTATTAAGTAGTTCTGAAAGCAATGATGAATATTGGAGACGTAATAAAAACCTGTCTAAATGTAACAAACTGATTTCCATCTATTAATTAAAGAAAGCAATCATTGATACAATACTTGAAAACTAGTAATGAATCCTAATTCCTCTCAACAGCCTGTGCGAACAGCACTTTAACATCACGTGTTTTCCCATAGAGAAACTATAGACATTGTAAATGGCTGACTGCAGCTTGCTTAATAGAAGCAATGAACTTGACAATGTATGATGCGACATGTCAGCAAATCAATGTTTTCCGTAGCCTTAGTATAGATAATTGCTGAGCATACCTCATTATGGCACAATGCCTCAAATATTGAGCACCCAGTGATGATCGAACTCACTACATTGGAATTGTTTTGGAGACCAGCTTGCTAACCACTCTTTCACATCAAGGCGCATCTAAGCTTCTTTAAGGCATTATTTAATATCAGTGTAGAATTATACAGACAATAGCCTGCTCCTGTCAGCAACGATTGCCTTAATTCCTGACCATTGACTATCCCTTTCTGCTTCACTTTCTATACAGAATGAGTGCCGAAACTTGTAAAATGAATTTTAGGTAATGAATTGCAAAATGTGTTGCCTATTTAATTTATTGCCTTACCATCAGAAAACTTTCATTCGTTAGTGCATAAAATAGCTAAAACTAAAAGGGAGAATGGTGAAGTAGTGGTAAAGTCATTGGGTAGTGATAAGAAGACACACAAACTGTATACCGGGTTCAAATCCAGCCGGCGCTAAAATAAAACCGTGATTATTGTTTCATTTGTGTCTACTGCCTGATTTTGCTGTGTTACTATATTAATACTCATATCAGTGATATTAACAGTTATATAAACGGCTAAACAATAATTATCTATGAGCTTTCCGGTCAGAATATACTCCAAATCCCCATATTATTCATTTTAGGTTCAATTCACTTCGGCATCATTTCCATCAACTAATTTCATGTCTGAATCGAAGTCACAAAGCATGCCTATACACCTCTAGACCGATTTCCTCCCTTGAAATCCCAGACCTTAAAAATGAACCCCGTCACCAATACCATTGCTTGATACACTAGTCCATTGGCCAAGGACTTCTGAGTATCCGAACGATTCTTTCTTAACGCAATACAATCTGATTTAAAAACATTTCATTATTGGTTGTTTTTCGATGTTACGCTTATCGTTCAGCTGATCAAAATCACAATTTTATTCAGCAGTCGAATATCAATGCAATGGTTTGCCTTTCCTCATTAGTCTTTGTGAGTTCGTGATGAACTGGTGACATCTGTACATTGGTTAAGATAAGAAATGAAAGCAAACATTCAGATGAGAGATCTTTAATAATCCACCTGGTTTAATTACTATTCTAATCATTTGATTTGGTAAGAACGTATCTCATGGAACAGAGCTTAACCTTTTAATGTTTATTTTAATTTGATTAAACGACCTGTTCCTAAAGACATACATAAATTGAATGCATACCTCAAATAAGTTTACACATGTCTACGTTCCCTGTAAGTTTAAGACCTGCAGATGTCGATCAAAGTTTATGCCAATGGTTAGCAATTGTACGGTCTTCGCTTAAGCAGAACAGTTATTCGTGGAATCCCGATCAATGGGTTAGAGGGTTGAATATTTCCAACTAGCGCCCGTTGTGAGTCTAGGTTCAAACTACGATCTCTAATGCTGATCCTTAAAGCAAGCACTCCCTATTTGAAAGGCTAACGCCACACAATCAATTTAGAGCCCACTGGAACCATTTTAAGTACTAGATCAAGTCAAAGTTTTTTTTAAATAGCGGTCCAACCGAAAATCGACCATTGTAAAATAATCTAATACATTAAGGGGAAGAATGTAAAAGTTGATTTTTAAGCGGTTCTACAGGCATCACATTTTAACTCGCGGTCGCTACTGAATGAGATAGATTATTACAAAAGTATTTGATTCATGGAGGAATGGAAAGAGAACAAATGTAAAGATTTAGTCAAGTGTATTTTATCTAAAAAAATGCCCGATAAAGCAAACGGATACATTTGTAATCCTCCAATTGATAATGGATTTGTAGTTTCCGAAAGTAGAGGGTAAGTCAGCAATCTATCTATCTATCTATCTAGTCATCACCCTCGACCGGATGCGGTTATGAAAACA
>VCCN01005020.1:94055-104963 GCA_006491835.1 Architeuthis dux | reverse complement strand
TTTGACTTATTATGTCGTTTTCAAAAGGAAAATCAGAGAAAGTGATGTGTAATGTCTGCATGGACCGGGGTTTCTATATGAATGAAGGTTTTGTAGTAGAAAATCAATTTAGCACAAGTCACAGATCAAACTATTTTGAAAATGTCCTCAGATGCATTCAAAGAATGTTTTTTGTTTCCCATAATCTTTATTTTTTAAAAACTTTGTACACTATTGCTATCTTTAACAATAATAGGCAACTTATTAAAAAAAGATATTAACCTAAGAGAAAAAACAATCTAATTGTTTAGTAGTTTTAGTTTTTGCAATCTGTCTTGTCAATAGATTTCCAGTTCGAGGAGAGATATTGAAAAAAATGGTGTAACATATTCAGACATTCCATTAATTATTTATTGGAATAAGATATTGTACCAATTAAAATCATTATTATTACTTGTTATCATTTAGTACCTAACCCGCTTCCAGGCGTGTCGCAAGAGTTTGTGTTTCTATCGATGTTTACTATTTGATTTGTTTTTGTATTTTCGTCTCCATCATGTCTAAGGAGACAAAAAAAACACTAAAAGAAGAAAACCGAGTTTTTAATGATGAGTGGGAATTGCAATATTATTTTATTTTTGATAGAGATAAAATGATTTGTTTGCTCTGTGATACTGCGATTACAGAAATAAAGAAGTGCAATTCGCATCAACAGTATGCAAAACATAAGGACAATAAATATGCTAAGTGTAGTAGAAATGAGGAGGGGAAAAACATCGACACACCGGTAAGGTATCGCGAACTTCGAGCTGCTACGGCGTCATTCACAATATACGTCCCAAACACGATTCAGGTGGCGAGTCAAAACATACCTCTTTCAAGAAGACCAACAGCTGATCGGCAGCATGAATTAGTTCTCATCCTAAAGGACCAACGTGAAAACCTTGTTACTCTTTAGAGGTACACTAAAATGGAATACACGACCGACGAATTGATACTTTTAAGATATATATCGAGAAGTTGAACTAAATCTTTCTAATTAAACTGGGTGTGTGTATTGATGGAGCACCATTTATGACAGGAAAGCATTAGGGATCTATTGCATACATTAAGAAATAACTTTTTGATCCACATGCTTTGATTCCGTTTTGAATCAGCAAAATGTATGCGCCAAATTAACTATTTTGAATGAAAGTTTAGAGGCAGTTATTGGTATTGTGAACTATATTCAAGCAAATGCAACGCGACATCGACACTTTCTAGAAATGCTCATGATGAATGAAGAGATAATTAGTGTTAATCTGTCCTATAATTCCAAAGCGTGCTCGTTATCGCAAGGATAGGTATTAGTAAAAGAAGATTATCTTCAGGAGAACAAAATAATTAAGTTTGTTCAAGAAAGGAATCAGCATTGTGAATTAAAGATGTGTAATGTAATTGCAAAGCAAAACGACTTGAACATTTCTTTGCAAGATAAGTGTAAATCTATATATATGACATGTGGCAAAAATAACCCAGGCATTTAGAAAGAAGCTAATCTATTTTAGATCCGTTCTTGCTCAGTTGAAACCTCCTGAGGAACACTTCCCTGTGCTAGGAAAAGTAATTAGGGAAGGTGAGGAGTATTCCAAGGAATTATTTGAGGAATACAAATTAATTATTGACACATCAATCAAAGAATACAACCAAAGATTCACAGATTTTGAAAAGCATGATACCATTCTGAAATTAGCTTTTCAACACCATGCAGTTGATGTACCCAAGGCACCGGAAGAGTTACAGATGGAGTTGATTGAGCTCTCTGAAGATAACATTGTGAAATCTATGTTTGATAGCAAGA
The DNA here is from genome assembly GCA_006491835.1 of Architeuthis dux. Taxonomy (NCBI): domain Eukaryota; kingdom Metazoa; phylum Mollusca; class Cephalopoda; order Oegopsida; family Architeuthidae; genus Architeuthis; species Architeuthis dux. Next base: position 103,144 of record VCCN01005020.1, on the reverse strand, counting down.
GAGATCCAATTGATATCTGGAAAACTGTAGTTGAATATCCTCGCCTCGGGGAACATGGACAACGAATGATTCCTTGTTTTTCCACAATATATCGTTGTGAATCGACTTCGTCGTATCTCATCCAAATTAAAACCTCCTTGAGAGCCCAAATAACAGATATGCTCCTGGAACACCAATTAAAATTGCGCATCACTTTAGAACCTGATATCCCAATGCTTTCTTCCAAAAAGCAATCTCAAAGAAGTCATTAAAAGGTTAGTACTGTTTTTCATTTCTTTTAAATAGTATATAATTATAAAATTAGGACATTATTAATAAAATGTTTAGAATTTTATATTTTGTTGTAAACGTGCTAAACATTTCTTGAGTGCGGCCTTATTAGAAGACAATAAATATCGATGTGGCATTTAAACATGAAAAGGTTCACAACCCCTGGTATATATTCATTATTCTTCTGTGTCAAGTATATCTTGGCCTTAATATAATCGGTTCCTATGGTATTGTTCTGGGAAGCCATTAAATAAGATTCAGTCTGATCTCTGAACGTAATATACAAACATCAGAGTAAGCGTTAATCTATAAATGTGTAATTACTTTTGTTCATGAATACTAATAGATATTATGAGCTGCATTGGTTATTGCTTTCTTGGCAGTCTCTCGGGGATGGGCGGGTGGCATAAAAGCATTGCAAGAAATAAGACAAGAAAACAAATCACAAGAGGGTTTTGCTAAATGAGGAAAATAGAAGAAATTATATGCGCAATTGAAGACGTGTTATATTGATGTATAAGTAAAACTGATGTTGTACTTACAATGCAATAACTACTTGAGCAGGAAACAGAAGCTGTTGTAGAAAATAAAACGAATGAGATGTCCTGGGACATTGAGGTATACATCGATCACCCCCATCCAAGCAAAAAAAACGGATCTGATAGCTATACAAAATAAAGAAAAGAAAATCTACTAGATCGTAGGTGCAGGTTGGCAGATCGGTTGACAGCATGGGGAAATGGACCCAGCGAGCCGCGTTCTAACTCCGGCTCGGACAGTTTGTGTTTACTTCGCAATAATGCCCTTTTGAAAGGCATGAATCCCTCTCCACGCCAGGATTGAGACTGTCTGAACAACAGCACAGGTCTTCGAGGATACTGAGGTGTGTGTTTACTTCGCAATAATGCCCTTTTGAAGGGCATATATTCCTATCCACGCTCAGCTATCGGTAAAATAGGTGAATTGAGTGACGCCACTTCGGGTGCCTGTCACCTTTGAGATATTGCAAATCGGAGCCGAGACAGTGAAACCAGGCAGGGATAGTTCAAGCCGTGGCCAGCGTAAGGGCACTAACACACTTGATCGTAGACGATAATAATGGGAACAGATTGAAAGAAAATACTAGGACCTTGCTTAAGAGAAACTTGCTTAAGAGATTGGATGGATTACAGATACGAAGAAGGATTGAGACTGTCTAAACCACAGCACAGTTGTGGTCTGCGAGGATACTGAGAAAAGGGCTTGGATTCGAGGAGACTTGCTCTCACTCAATCTTCAGCGATAATTACCAACCTGTGAACCTGCAAATTAGCAATGACATTGGAATGGATTTATGGGTAGAAGAATTCGCGTAACTAGAAATACACAAGGGAAAGTTCGTTCCTACCGATGGAATCGCATATCAGACAACAACACAATCAGGACATTATCCCATTAACTGAGAATGATGATAATTCCCGTCATTGCAGGCCTATGGCTAATTCAAGAATGTATTGGGATTAATGGAAACTCAGTAATAGCTGTGAGTAGGGCTTTTATCTTGCAATGGATAATTATTACTCGACACGACCTGCTGCAGTTATTGAGTTAACAGAAGGTCGGGTTAGAGTACTTGGCAAAGTAGGACGACTTAACCGTCAAAAATGGATCGGATCGGATACGTTCATACTTTCGTACTAAGCTGGCACGGCAATGACTGTTTGAGTTTTAGTAAAAAGAATGATTATTTTATTTCATTTTTATTAATTTTTGACTACTATTTACATTCATCCTACTTTTTAGTTTGTTTAATCATAATTTCGGTAAGGTCACACAGCCGTCTTATTGTTTTGGTTATAGTAAAAAAAAAAGCGATCGATTATTTTATTATTTAATTTTTATTTAGACGAAGTATTGTAAACGATTTTTGTAATGTTTAATTACTATTTACCTTCATCTTAACTTTTAGTTGTCTTTTTTTATTTACAATTCAACTTGGTTTTAGTAAACAAGCTAGTATTATTCGTTTATTGTAAACCATTTTACACATGGTGATTTTTAAAAAAGTACTAACAATTAAGATGATGGTAAATAGCAGAAATTTAATAAAAATGGTTTACAATATTTGATTTAATAAAAAATAAAATAAATTAATCGTTTTTATTAAAACACAAAGAGTCATTGCCGTGCCAGCTTAGTACGAAAGTAAAAAAACAAACAACAACAAATGTTATCTTCTTTAGCGGTGATCGGCCAAACCAGTCCTTATGATGCGATCTATTTTTTTACAGTTAAGTCGTCCTACTTTGCAAAGTGCTTTTACGTGTACCGAATCAAGGAGGGTGCAGAAGATGAGAACTAACTTTTCATATTAGTGTCTGTCTAATCGTGACAAGAACATTGCATGAAAAACTTTATGCTCAGATGAAAGTTAGTGTGAGTCTATCAATGTATAATTACTTTTCTTTATGAATATTAATAACTATTATGAGCTGCAGCGGTTATTGCTGTCTTGACCCGTCTCTCGGGTATGGTCGGGCGGATGAAAAGCATTGCAAAGAAAAGAGAAAATCAATCCACACGAGACTTTTGCTAAACGAGGCAAGGGAAATAAACAGAATTATATGCTCAATTGAAGACGTGTTATATTGATGCATTAGTAAAAAACGAAGTTGTACTTACTTGTACGTACTGCCTTTACCGTCCCTCGGGGTGCACGGGTGGGGAAAACAAGCATCTCGCGAGGGTTTAGCTAAATGGGTCGAGAAAATAGAAGAATTACATGCTCAATTGAAGTCTTCTTAGTAAGAAATAAGTAAGAAATCGGGCTCTACTTACGAAGCAATGACCACTTGAGCTCCATCATGTACATAAATGCCATGAGCACAACACAGAAGCTGCTGTAGAAAATAAAACGAATGGGATATCCTGGCATCTTCAGGTACGCACCAATAAAGTGGGAAAGTTCTGACGCCATGACACGTCTTCCGGATCCATCAGTTGAAAAAATACTACTTAACCCTTTATAGGGCACCGTTAAAAATAAGCTAGATATCAAAATACCTTTTTGTATGTTAAACTAGTTCGAATTACAAGATATTTTCAGTTGCAAGTTTTTTTAAATGTGTTTGTTTATGAAGTGATCATATATGGTGACTCGCCCAAAATGTTTTTAAATTAAAAATTAAAATAGAAAGTTAAATAAAACATAGAATTAAAGAATAACATTCAATAAAATAAATGGCTACAAAAAATTGATATTGACAAAAGAAAATAACAAATTAGCCCGACCAATAAAACTTTAAAATCAACCCGGAGGGGGTTGATTTTAAAGTTTTATTGATCGGGCTAATTTAATGGGGTGTGGTATGCCTCAAAACAGTTTCTGTCTTTGTTCAAGCACAAGTGTACTTTGCAAAGATTGCAGACCACATTGGTGTGGATTAGGTTGTCTTTGTGGCTACAATATTTGCATGTGGCTGACGGGTCCTCAGGTGATCATATATAGTCACTTGCACCATAAAGGGTTAGATAGTACTAGAGGAATATTGCTTGTTTCTTTTCTCCTTGTTTATTTGGTTATTTCGACAGCAATTTGGCACATTTTGCCAGTTAGGACATCCCGTTTATGTTTTCGTTATTTTATCGGGTTTCTGGGTTGGTAGTTCGGAGAATGTGTTATGTTATAAAATGGGCCTAAATCTTAAAATAAAACAAATACGCATACACATCAGAACATACATTTTTCACTTGCATAGTGAATTAATTATTTTAAAAAAAGTTTCTATACAGTCAGATAATACGACAAATATGATCTGACATTTTCATTATTATTCTGCTGCAAGTGTCAAAATAATTTATGCGTCATATATCAATTTTATTGTAATAATCGTTGTCTAATTAATAAGAAGAAAAATTGTAGAAAATTTTCATGCGAAAATTATTTCCGTAAACAAAATAAACTCGGATAAATGTTTGTTCTAAAACTTGTTTAGTTTAACAAAAAGAAAACGTTGTAACTTAACGTTCGCATTCATTAAAAAGATATATATCCCAGAACACACATATATTTTTAATTTTTACAATAAATTTTAAAAAACGAAAACACATTCTTCATCATGTTATCGATTTTTCACACGTGTTTTCAATAAAATGACAGAAACTTATCAAAATGGGCAAATGTACCGCCAATTTTCATTGATTTGAAAGGAACGTTTTTCATCCTTCACCGTTTGCCATTCGTAATTCATTTACAAGATTATATTTTAGTTATTTAATTATATATCTACAAGAACCATACAATTATTATATGAAAGATTATAATTTATTTAATTATTTATTAAAATAATTATTCATTTAGAAAATGTAACGATGTTTCATCCTTATCAATTGTATTTATTTAATTATTTATTTGATTATAATCAGGGTGGGGGAGTGAGCAGGAGGAAGAAGACCAGTATGCCCTGATTTGAACTTCTACCACGCACCGTCAGTCCTATAGTAATGTAACTAGGAACATTTAAACAGAATTCAATACCCCGATTGATCCGCTAACCGGTCCCGCATCAAAGCTATCAACAAGAATAGAACGAACCCATATGTTACTTTAGACTAGTTAATGTTGTCGTCTTTCTCTCCAGCCACGTGGGAGAGCCCTTTCTCCGGTATTGACCAAACGTTTTTCTACCTCCACTGATAACTCAGCCCCGCAAATGTACAACACAACGACGAGACGTCTCACGGCAAGAAGAAATGCCGATTCTTCTACACAGCTACTTAGAGGTCATGAACGTATACACAGAGTATATTCCAAGATTTAAAATTAACAGAATTTGGACCAAAGATTTCAACTTTTCAATATTCAAACTTGTTTCAATATTTCTTTATTAATATACATAAATTAATTAATTAATATAAATTGTTCGTCCAAATTCTGTCGTTTTTAAATGTTTTTGCAATGTATCGGATACTTTTCGCACTCACTGTATATGGGAGGGCAAAAATATTGGTTCAATTCACAAAATACATCACTTTGGAATTTGCTTCCTATTCAAGCTGATTTGAAATATTGCAGCTTAAGAATATCGCGTCTACTCCCAGTGGACTGATATTAGCATCTCCAAAAGTCGCGTTGCTGCAGCAGTAATTTACTGATTGATCCAACGCATTTTAGTTGCTTCTACAGTTTCATAAGTCATTTACTGCGGTTTAGATATGGCCTTTCGCAAGGTTTTGCGCAGTGAAATGAATTCTCTGCTCACAAGATGAATGTCTTCCATCGTCTCCTCATTAGCAATATCTTTTTTTAATCTAAAAGACAATAGCATGTGCGCTATCTCTTCTGGTTTCTGTGGGCTGCGGGCAGTGTTGCCAACTCAAAAAGTATTTTCGCGCTAGTTTGACTGCCAAAAAGCGCTAAACTTTTAAAAATAGCCAGAAATGGCCAAGAATCACCAAAAAGACGCTAAAAATGGTCGGACATAGAGAAGAATGGCCAAAAACCGCCAAAATTTTAGGAAACGCGGAAACGCGCTAATTTAGCGCTTTTTGCACTGCCAAAACAAGAAACGCGCGAAACGCGCTAAATTGGCAACACTATCTGCGGGTATCTGTGATGAGTAATTGACAGTCAGTGGCTTCAAGGGTGTGAGAGAAAAAAACAAGAATGATTCTAGAAAAAAAAAGAATAAAAACAAGGTGCGAATTCAAAGAAAACAGTCATTGTGACATGCCTTTTTATGTAAACGTTTCATTACATTAGAAAACGACATAGCTGACACAACATAACGGAATGGATGCTCGAATGAGGCTAGTACATGATTTCAACTGCTAAATACTGTTGTCTCTGAGTATAGTGTTGCTACGTGACTAATATTGTCGCATAACATTTACGTGCGCGTAAACTTTACCCTCTTATACTTGTGGTTGGTTCCTTTATGAAATAAATATGTGCGGGTGGGTTAAAGAAAATACAAACTACAAAAAGAATTACGGGTACATTTTAACTTGCCTGGATGGCGGTTCGTACTTGTTTTGATTAGAGTAAGTTTTAGTTTGAAAAGTCTCCCCAAAATGTTGGTCATCATATGGGGGCAGCAGCGCTTGTGACAGCGTGTGGGATGCTATGTGCTGATTGGCCTAGAGGAGACAAACGGAAGGTTTTTAATTTTGGGGGTGATTTCAGTTAGCCGCTGACCGATGGCGTGGTAGGTCTTGGACAACGCGACTGCTACTAAGATGAGCGGCAGTTGAGGAAAGGACGGGAGGATGAAGGGAGACCACGGGAGTTGGGAGAATGAGAGAGCGAATGGTAAATGTAGCAAACATTAATTCGCTGTGTTGTCTTCGCATTTTGATCGGGCAGTTTTAATAAATTGAATTTGATATCACCTATTTTTCACATTGCCTTGCTGTATTGTGAAATGACCAACCTTCCCACTTTCAGCTGTGACTTGAAGATCTGGCTGACTCGAACGAGTACCAACGATCGCCGCCCACGTCTCGTCAGTTAACAGTATTTAGCAGTTGAAATGATTGCATGCATTGTTCCAATGATGCAATCATTTCAACTGCTAAATACGCTTGTCCATAAGTATAGAGTTGATACCTGTATATTGTAGCATAGTATTTACGCACGCGAAATGTCGACCCTCTTATCCTCAGGTCTGCCCCCTTTATGAACATCCCTGTGGTTGTCGTTTCTTTTGGTTTAGAAGGGGGCTTCGAAAAGGTGGCCTCACGCAAGGTTTGGGCAATGTAATGCAATCTCGCCTCACAAGATGGAGTTCTTCTATCGTGCGTCTACTCATTAACGTTGTCTCTTTAACCTAAACAAAGTAAACGAATCGTGCGGTATATCTTCTGTGTATGTGGGCAGCGGGTGTGTGTGGTGAAATCTCTGACAGTCAATGGCTTCAAGAGTGGGAGACGAAAAGAAAAGGATTCTAGAAAAAAACAAATAATAAGACACATGAAGTATGTCAAAGAAAACGGTACCAGGTCTGGTTAGTCATTCAATAGAAACCGTCACGAATGTCTTTTGGCAGCATGCCGTATTGGGGGTGATCAATTAAACAATTGAAAAAAAGGTAAAGATCTACAACCGTTAACCAACCGTACAACGGACTGAAAGTAACGGTCCAGTTTACCATACAGTTACATTGTAAATAGAACCGCACCCCCACCTTCGTAAAACCTTTTAAAAAAACATTTTTTTCTAAAAACTAACAACTTCTACGAAGATTATTAGGGTCTTAATCTAAAAGCTCGTGGATGACGACGACCTCAGCACAAAAAGCACAAACGATTACTGGCGACAAAAAAATGTTTCTATTTTATGTTCGACTTGGTTAACGGATGTAGACCTTTACCGAACAAAGGGGTGATCAATGAATGAGTTACTTCTCTCACCCTTTTGGGGGATCACTAAAAAGTTCGAATTTAAAAAAAAAATTTAAAAAACAAGCGGGAACGCTACCGGATGAAAATGAAACCAATATTTCTCAGTGCGTAAATTGAGAAAAGAAAATTTTTTTTTTTTAGACATAAAGAGCAAATGTTTAAATATTCAGCCCTCTAGCGTCATTGGTGCGGTCTGTACAGGTAATAGATACATAGCCAGCCAGACTCACTTAAAAACCTATGATAAGAGTTGTGGTGACAGTTTGATTGTTGGTTTCGAATAAGACAAAACGGCGAAGGCACAGAAAACAGTAATTGTGACATGCCTATGCAATTGTTTATAGAAAACTCCGTAAATATCCAGTAACAACACTCTTTATCCATATGATAAGATCTAATCTGATTAGGTCTATAAATGGTTGGAAGTACCGATGGCCAAGCGGTTAGCAGTACGCAAAATGGAATCGAGTTCAAACCCCGATTGAGATTTAAATAGTTCTTCCAGTGTTCCGCCTTCTTCAGGTGTAATATCCGAATGTGATGGGGTAAACAGAAGTTTTTAATTTCAAAGAGGGACCCCGGATCCTACGTTATAAGGGTTACCTCCTTTGAAATGAATTAAGAACTTTTTAATGTTAATTACCCTTCTCAAAACTATAGAAAGAAACCCGACTCAGATATGCATTTACTTCGCACTAATTCTCTTGAGAAAGGCATGAATCCATCTCTGCTCTCCCAGCTATGGGTAAAATAAAAGAAGCAAGTGAGTGACACCACTTTGGGTGTTTTTCGCCTCTCAATCAATTTCACATATCGCAAATCTCGAAGAACTTCGAAGTCAAGTCGAGACATGAGGATCTCAGGCAGAGAAGGCAGAAACCGTAAGGGCAATACTCACTCTACTTTTATTGTTTGTTTAGAAAAACAGGGTGTTTCAAAGAGGGTGCAACCCTCTTCTTGACAACTTGTAAATAAACTATCAGTTACGAAACGGTGAGGGATGAAAAACGTCCCTTTCAAATCAGGTAAATTAATTGATCAAATTGATCCTAGAATTCTAGATCATCAAACGGATAACTCTACCTCTAGACACTGTTTATCGCCGTGGATAGCGTGCCAGTATCATTGATAATGAGTTTGAGCCTCACTCGGGGTTCTGTGAATTTGTCCTAATTTTTCGTCATGTTATCGATTTTTCACACGTTTTCTCAATAAAATGACGAAAACTTATCAAAATGGTCAAACGTAGACTTTCCGACCGCGAAATTTCCCTTATTTGAAAGGAACGTTTTTCATCCCTCACCGTTAACCATTCGTAATTTATTCACAAAATTATATTTTAGTTATTTAATTATTTATTTGCAAGACTATATTTTAGTTATTTCCGTTCGTATAACACACCTCAAAGGTGCGCCGGGCTGCCTCGTCAGTGATGTATA
>VCCN01005020.1:81074-91219 GCA_006491835.1 Architeuthis dux | reverse complement strand
TTAGGAGCAGACAATTTAGTTACTCGTGGCTCTCACAGAGGTTCGCTGAGTTGCCACAGGTGGTGCTATGTGTGGAGCCATTTCTTAATTGTTTATCCTGCGGTGAGTGTTACTGCTCCATTGAATTTGTAAAATGCCTAACCTAATTTGCTTACATTTAACCCTAGTAATGGCTTTCAAACAAAGTGCAGGTATCAGTTGTGGTTTAAGGCGCAAACACAAGTCCATATCGATGGGTGTTTCAGCACAGAAGCTGTGTAAGACGTATGCTACTGGTTTATAACCTGTACACTACAGCATCGCCCATAAATAAGTACTACCCTACCACTATTTGATAGAAAGTTAATTTTCTTTTAAAACAAATATAGCGGGATTTTATTATTTCTAGTGGAACATTTTCTTCTGGAAACATTACACAATCAAAACAGATATTATCAGGTGTTATTTATGACCAAACTCTACAGCATTTAAACTTAGTTCCCAAACATGTGACTATGTTGCCGTCCAAAGATGAGTACACCACTACGAAAAGATTCGGCAACAGTTGCAATGCTGTAGCGTTAATACCTGATAATATCGGTATTGTATAGTATAATGATCCACTAGAAATAATAAAATCCTGCTATGTTTGGTTTAGAAGGCAATTAACTTTCTATTAAAAAGTGGTCGGGAGTATTGGCGATACTGTATATATACAAAACAACGGGCTCTGTCTGTCTCTGTGTCCCCCCATAAACATTGGCATTGACACAGCTCAACCAAATTTCGTAATCATACTTAGTGGACCTAGGGGGAGAACATGGATCTTTTGTTTTTTATTGAATAATACTAGTTTGGGGTCTGTGTTCACACGCACCGCGATGATAATGATCCGTCTATTTGTCTATATAATAATACGAGTCTGATTCTGTTTATCTGTATATGTGTTGTATATCCATCTTCGTCTGCGAGAACTTGGAGAAAAAGGAAGACTCGAAACTTGGTTTATAAAAATATGACAATATATTTGTATTTGCATCAGATACATTGGGCCGTGGAGGAGAATGTAGAGCGGACCAGAGCCAATGGGAGCCGACAGAATGTTTCGGTGTCACTTTTATAGGATTCGAACGCCCACGCTGATTTCCCAGCCCGACATCTGCAGTCAGGGTTCAGTCAATATCCTGTTTATGACTTTTGAACACCTGATGTGTCTGTTTCCGGTCATGGACACCTTGCAGTTTGGGGTTTTCGTCGGTATCCTGTTTATAACTTTCAACACCTGTGGGGATCAAATATGTGAACCTGCCCACGGATGCCTAAATATCCAACATATGAACTTTAAGTAGCCGAACCGGTGCATTGTAGCCAAAGGTATTGAATTAAGGTACCCATTCACGCCTTCCACGGGAACTAGCTGGTAGCCTCGCCTGTAGGGTAGGTTTTCAGCTAGTGAGTGTGATTGCAATGAAGAATGGACCGTAAACCACGGGGGTGCTGAGTATGTGCACACATTTGCTCAGCTCGTGGATGCCGACAAAGTTCCGAACAAGGGTATAATGCGGATAGTACTGTTTCATATTGCTGATGTAACATCAGAAAAACCTTATCAATGGAAGGTGAAGTAGCACCCACAAAATTTACACGATTTAATGATAGAGTTACTACCCTAGGTACTCAAACGCAACTCGAACCCACAGATATAATCCGCTAGTGAGTGGGAAAAGTAAGCTTTCCAAACTCTGTGCCGTGACACTTTAGTGTGTCGCTGATAATCTCTAGGTGTGCCACGAAATTAAGTATAATTTTGTATAACTTTCAAAAGATACTTTTCCTCGATCAGTTGGACTGCTGGAATTACATTTTATGTGTGGCTTAGCTAACAAAACTTAAGTAGTGCGTTGCAAATAATGTATTCTTAAACGGTGTAATGCAGAACGTTTCAAAAGCGCTGCCCTAAGCCCTTAAAAAGTGTTAAAGTTAATCATACCAACTAGAATTGCTAGATTACATCATAGAGTGGTTTTAAAAGTATTGTGTGCCAGACGCCAGAGCACACTGCACATCTGTAGGGCTGCCCGAAAACTGCTAACTTCTTCTTATCCTCGAGCAATCCTAGAGCTGAACCGCTATCTACTCTGATAATGCACAGTGCGATTTTCTTGGTACGCTGTCTGTAACATCTGACGCTTCCACGGGGCCGGGGCGGGGGTCAATGTTGCTGGAAAAAAATACTTCTTACCCATCTGTTTCAAAATATGCACCCTTCCCTGTAAACGAATTCCGGATGTTTTTCTAAAAATATTTTTAAAGTTATCTCAATCCGAATATATCAGTGATTTTTTCATGTGTATTAACTAGCGCAGTAGTTCTTACCCCCCCCCCTACAGATATGTACATGGGCTGGTGCCCTCTATGTTAAAAATGCACTGGTAAATGGTGTGTCCGGAGAAGTGCCTATCAGGAAATCCTATCATCTCGAATGTATCAAGGGAAAAGTGCCCATCAAAACATACTTTACCCATCATATAGTTTCCGGGAAAATCTTTAAATGTTTTATTAAAAGACATTTGGCACAACTTAGCGTAGGTGGTCCCGATTGGAATTCTGAGTGATTTCCGAACCTAAAGAAATGTTAAAATCTACCAAGATAATAAAACAAGAACTCAAAAAACGGTTATACTTTTGATGTCCTTCCGATGTAAGGGACATAACTCGTTTCGTAAAATAAAGCTATTTGTATGTTATGTTTATCAATGAAGTATGTATTATAAATCATTACTGTTAATTATTATGACTACATTTTACCTTCATCTTAATTTCTAGTTATTAGTGTAAGAATAATGCGTATCAAGTGTACCTACCACCACGTTGTATATCCAGTTGTGTAATGCTGAGGGAATGACATTCCTTTGGGTGGGGGAGGGGGCAGCGTTCCCTCACTATCTATGTGCTCGTAAAATCCTCTATTTGAACAATTCTCTTATAAGAAAGAATAGCCAGTATATGTCCAAATGCTCATCCCATAGGACCTCAAAACGTCTGTGAAATTGGTTGAAATTCAAAATTTCCTCAGGGGAAGGGGATGAAGTGAAAACAGCAGGCAGCCCCGCATCCCCTCACTTCTTTCTTTAGCACTACATTACTGTGTATATCTCTTAGCCAATACACATCCAAAACACAAAGACCAAGGAATACTGTGATCTATGAGTATCGCACACTTTTCATGATGGGTAGATGTGGCAAATTCTGGCAAGCCACGTGAAACATTTATCAAAAGTTCATGTCTGGTTAGTCACTCAATAGACACCGACATGTAACCAACGTCTTTTGGCAAGCATCCCGCGTTGGGGTGATCAATTAAAATATTTGGAAATGGGGGTGGTCAATGAGTTACTTCTATCGCCTTTTCTTGGGAAGTGATCACTAAAAAAGCAAGCGTGAATTCAGCCGGACACAAACTAAGGTACCTAATTTAGCTTACACTTAAACCACTAAAAACATATGTATGGGGGGGGGGTAAAAATACAAATAACGTTTTTTTTCTAGACATAATTAGTAAATGTTTAAATCTTCAGCCCTCTAGCTCCATTGGTGCTGCCTGTACGTGCGATACATACATACATAGATAGCCAGCCAGACAGACAGACCCTCTTGAAACATGAAAAAAAACCCATGTTGACAGTTCTGCTGACAGTCTTGGTTGACGTTTTATAACATGTGCTTTGGTTATCTGCTAGCGGTTTATAGATGGTAGAATCGTCAACGCTGAGGAGAAGATGGCATAAGTTGTAGCCTGCTTTGATGTTTGAAGATTCACCTGATGAAAATTCTGACAGGGACTTCACAGACTTTCGTGCTTCAAGGGAAAACGAAGGTGTCTCTTGAGATACTTGAATGTGCAAAAAGGTTTTACGGTAAATGCTCTCAAGTATATAACAATTAGACTTAACCCTTTAACAGCAGCAGGTGACGAAGAGTAATAGTTATCCACTGCATGCCCTTGAACTCGCAACCCTTGTACTCACAGAACTGGGTTGCCGTCAATCGTGACGAAACATACATTTTATTGAGTTAGCCATAGAACTGCAATGACTGAAATTCCCGTCATCCGCAGTTAATCAAGTATACCTAAGTAAAATAAAGTATGTGACAAATACGTGGCCGTTACAACAAATAGTATGTACGTCATTAGAATAGAAAGGGTTTTTGTTGTTGTGATAACACACACCGTCTATCGAGTCAATATTATTATCGAATCATTAATAGTATGTTGTAAAACGTCAGCAGAACACTTTAGTTTTGCAAATAGTTATTTGGACGATTGAACTCATTCTTGTTGCCCGTGTTGTTAACACGACATTTCGGCTGATCCATTATTCGGCTTTCCTCAGGTGTAATAACCGAATGTGAAGAGGTAAACATAAGTTTTTAATTTTAAAGGATGCAACCATTATAACGTAGGATTCGGGTGTTTCTTTGTTCCTGTCTTGTCTGGTTTGGGACTGCTGAGCAGTGGAAACCACCGGGGTGAACTCATCTGACTAATGCATCCAATCAAGATATGCGCAAGGAGTTCAATCGTATGAAGAACTATTTGAGTGTTAATGGCCCTTCTCAACACCATAGAACATAACTATTTGAATGTTAATGACCATTCTCAAAACTATAGAAAATAACTATTTAAATGTTAATGACCCTTCTCAACACTATAGAAAATAGCTATTTGAATGTTAATGGCCCTTCTCAAAACTATAGAAAATAAGTATTTGAATGTTAATGACCCTTCTCAACACTATAGAAAATAACTATTTGAATGTTAATGACCATTCTCAACACTATAGAAAATAACTATTTAAATGTTAATGACCCTTCTCAACACTATAGAAAATAACTATTTGAATGTTAATGACCCTTCTCAAAACTATAGAAAATAACTATTTGAATGATACTGATCCTTCTCAAAACTATAGAAAATAACTATTTGAATGTTAATGACCCTTCTCAACACTATAGAAAATACATATTTGAATGTTAATGACCCTTCTCAACAATATATAAAATAACTATTTGAATGTTGATGACCCTTCTCTTCTCAACACTATAGAAGATAGCTGTAGTTTGTGCTTGAATACTTTGTTGACAATTATATTTATTAGTTCCCAGAGTAGTGGATTCCACTATGCAGTCGATCCGGAAATAAACGAGGTACTGTGTGATAATGTTCTGCAAGGAAGCGGAGTATTTGTTTTTTATTTGGAGCGCGTGGTCTTTGGTATTGGAAAAACGCTATATTTCGATTAACTATTGGGTTGTCTGTGTGGATAATCTTTGTACAGTGGGTTTACGAATAATACCTGGCTGGTGGATGAATGTTGACTAAGACATGGCTGTTTTGCAAAACTGTACTTATAGATACGGTACTGAATCCTGAAAAAAGAACAATGGAATTGATGATAGGGGCAATGAAGATGAAGATGTGGCTGAACAAGTCACTATTGATAAGTTAATTGTGTTGACGGATGAACAAATCGAAGGACTAAAACAGTGGTTCCCAACCTTTTCGAGTCATTCCCCACTTTTGTCAATATGATTACTAGTATTTTCCCCTTACATTTATTAAGTTGCAACAAATAATAATTTAAACTGTATTATACATATAATTAGACAGCTTCACTACTAAGCATTAATTTACTTTTATAATTGTACAGCTGCTGCTGTGTATTTGTTACTCAAAGAAAGAAAGCGATAATAATTGGAACACACCATTTGAAATTCCAATTCATTAAAAAGAAATAATAGTTCTGCTATCGTAACTGATATATACATCAATGTGATGTCTGTTCTTGTTTCTTTGCTACTAGTTCTTCGATGCGTGGGTCTATTAGTGGAAGGGAACATTTTAAATCATTCTCAACTTGTAGCTTATTTCGAGCCTTCGACTTGATAGATAGAAATGCAGAAAACCCTAACTCTAGACTGGACCTTTATTTTTACCTAATAGCCTTATTTCCCCTTAGACAATCCGACCCCCGGTTGGGAACCACTGGACTAGAACAACGTAACTTTATAACAAGTCAAAAACTAGTGCTGTTTCATTTGCTGCATGAACAATTACATTGGGAAAGTTCAGATCATATGAAATAACTTCACCCCGATGCTAAAAAAGATAACTAAGAATAATGAGATTCAAAGCTCGGAAGCTATTAGAGGTAAATGTTAGCAAATTAGGCCAGGAATATTACATAACTGATGGAGCAGTAACAATCACTGCAGTATAAACGATTAAGACATGGTCCCACACTCAGCACCACATGTGGCCACTCAGTTAACCGCGAGTTATTCAAGTGTCCGCATGTAATTCTGTCCGGATAAAGATGTGTCGAACTATCCATTGCTGAACAATCAGTGTTGCACTAGTATATGTTTACAAATATACCACCGTTTTTAAATAAGTAATACTAGACATTTGTCCAGCATCTGCAAATCTTTCAACTTCAAGTAACCAGGGTGTTACCCCTTAAACACCCTAAGTCTATGATGCAACTGTCAATTATGAAACAACCAGTATTCTTGACAGTTCCCCTCTTTCAAAACCTTCTGATCAATTGTATAGTGCAAGAAAGACCGTACAATTTCTCATGTTGGGAGTTGTCGTACTTCAGAATTCTTTGAAAGTACAGTAGTGTATATGTTTAATCAATATACCTGTATATGTTATTTTTATTAATACACTTTATCATTTACAGTAAACCTCCCTATAACGAACCTCGATATAACGAATTTCGGATTTAACGAACTCATCCGAACTGACTTTGGATTTATCGAATTTCTTTCGGTAAATGCGGCGAAAACGTGTACCATAACGAATTCTCGGCACAATAAGGTTTTCTGGGACCTACATTGATTACATTTGATTAATCCGAAAGATCTTGGGGCGGGCGGGAGTCTTCACCGAGTGTGAGCTTTAAGTAAGACGGCTTATATTGTTTATCTTTCGACAGAGTTGTGTGTCTTTTTTTAAAACAAAATAAATAAAGACGCAGTTTTGAATTCGTCCAAATGTGATTTAATCAAAACAAGTATGCCACAATCAGAATTGGGTAATCATAAATAAGCGGCGTAAATTAGGTTCATATGTAAACTAAAGTCATTTTAATTCTGTAATCTTTATTTATTATCAGTTGTGAAACAGAAAGTATTATTTATTTGCTTATTTTAATATTTACTTATTTTAACAATATAACTGAATACTAGAGCAATCGAGTCGGTTAAAAACTATTGAGTTATAATGCATTTGTGTTGAAATGTTCAAATATACAGTTTTGCTCAACATAATTCACGCTGCTATAATATAGGAGGTGTATACATGTTGCATAGGAACCTGATTTGCGCTGCTTATCTGGGATTACCAACTTTCGATTGTGGCATCCTTGTTTTGATTAAATTAAATTTTGACGAAATTTTACTACGTATTTATTTATTTTGTGTAAAGAAACGTCTAAAGATAAACAATACATCATGTGACACGTTACGCCCATAACCGCTGAAGACCTCAATTCCAAGCAAAAAAAACAAACCTTTCGGATAAATCAAATGTGGGTCCCCGAAAACGTTATTGTGCCGATCTTTCTTTTTGTTTCGAACATAGAACGAATGGCAACAAACTGCCGTTGGATTGAGCGAACGATGTTCATTAAAATGCGGCGAACAACCAAACTCACTTCTGATTTATCGAACGATGGTCAAACATCGGGTATAACGAACTTTCGGCTTTAACGACGCCACCCCTCCAAATTAGTTCGCTATAGCGAGGGTTTACTCTATATTAATGTATTGCATTTAGCCATGTAATTCATACTTGATATCCGAAAAGTAAGGTATAAACATGTTTATTACTATACAAATAGAACAGCACTACTATGCTACCTTTCCACCTAGTCGCCAGCGAGATTGATGTGCGCTTGTCCCATCGGTGCACGAGCGCATAAATACCCTCCTCGAATAACGTGACTGGAGCCAAACTTGCACCTCTTTTCAGTATTTGGAGCTATGGGAGCTGATGGGGACTTTCTGATCGCAGGTGTTGGGACCTGGGTGCATCACGATTCCGTAAGGGTGTCACCCTGCTGCACAACAACACCAACCCACACGCGGCCAACCTGACAAAAGAATGACTCCATCGATCCTGTTTTGACCCCTTCAGATTATCATCTGTTTGGGCTTTTATCGGGAAAGCGGTTCCACTCAGAAGACGCTCGTTGTTGCAGGGTGGCCCCAGTCGCTTGACGCCACGTTCTTCGAGGAGGGTAGTTATGCTCTCGTGCACCAATGGGACAAGTGCATCAATCCCGATGGCGACTACGTGGGAAAGTAACATAATAGTGCTAGTAACACATGCACAATGTTTTATTTGTATAATAATAAACATGTGGGATTAGTAAATGTTTGTATCTTACTTTTCGGACATAACTCGTCTGTCATATCATAACTCAAGCACGATTAGAGGTGTGGTCACCAAATATCATGTGATTACTAATGGGACCCCTAGGCATGATCTTAGCATATTATATTTTGAGAATTTTAGACAGATTCGATTTACAATGTACAATGTAAGTTTAAAGCTAAACTGGACACTTTCTTTGTGTCGGTCAGGTTAGCTTAAGCTTATTATCATTTTGTTTAACCATATAGAAGAGACATCTAGTTGAACATCTAGCCGAGAAAACGCCTACGGGTTTCAGCTAGTTTGTTTAATGAAGTTCTAATGTTTTAAAGATATGAGATGTGCATAATTAATGTGTCACAGGTGTATTATTGAATTATTGTCACGTAACCTCTGTTGGTCTGGCAAAATGGATAATCAGGCACTTATATGGAAGTGTCGGCAAAGCGGATGTGTAACTGTACATTCCTGTCTTTCTATGTATGCACACATACCAACACTCGTACAACAGAAGGCTGCCACAATCGTTTATTGTGTGTTTTAGTAGGTGTTCTAAATGATAGTCAGTAAGAATTTAAAAGAGAGAAATATATTGGGAGAAATTAGATATGACAGAAAACAAAGGTTAAAATAAATATTAATAACTTGTTAACTGTGTCTTATTACGCTCGGGTAAATATCGAAAAATACAGTTAAATAAATCTAAATGAGATCAAACAGCAAAATGTGGGTTGGACTTGATTTCCCGTCAACTAAAAGGCAGGTGGGAGTCATCGTATATCTGGCAGACACGCATACCTCTAGACCAGTGGTTCCCAAACGGGACGGAATTCCCACCAGGGGGGGAGGGTATTTTGGTAGTCCATGGGGGAATAATGCTATTAGGTAAAATAAAGGTCCAGTTTAGAGATAGGGTTTTCTGCATTACTATCGATCAAGTCGAAGGCTCGATATAACCTCCAAGGTTGAGAATGATTTAAGATCTCTCTCTCTCACCAATAGACCCACAAATTGTGAAACTGGTAGCAAAAGATCAAGAACAGGGATCACATTGATTTGTATATCAGTTACGATAGCAGAATTATTTTTTAATGAATCGGAATTTCAAATGGTGTATTCTAATTATTTTCGCTTGCTTTCTCTGAGTAATAAATACACAACAGCAGCAGCTGTACAATTAAACTAATTATTAGTATGAAGCTGTCTAATTATATGTATAATACAGTTATTGTTTGAAATTATTCTTTGTTGCAACTTAATAAATGTAAGGGGAGAACACTAGTAATCATATTGACAAAAGTGGGGAAACGACTCGAAAAGGTTGGGAACTACTGCTCTAGACTTTACGCCAAGACAGAGTTGCTGTTAGTGCATCAAGAACTGTTCATCTTAAACTTTAATATCTAGAGCTACACATGGGATTTCTCTTGAATTGTAAGCTTACGCCAAGCCATGGCGGCATCCAGAACAGAGCTATAGCTCCCCAAAAGCAGCTAAAAATGCCGAAAGCAAATTTGCTGCTCGAGTTGACAACAATATGTCTTCTCAGATGAACAGTGTTTGGTACACTGACACCAGCTCTGCCATTGCGCAAAGCTTAGAGGAGTGGGTGTCTGACAGATGTACGATGACTCCATCCTGTATCCTTCGATTTGTGGCTCTATTAGTGAGAGAGTGGACATCTTAAATCATTCTCAACTTATTTCGAGCCTTCGACTTG
>VCCN01005019.1:855555-880266 GCA_006491835.1 Architeuthis dux | reverse complement strand
TTATATTACTTTATTATTGTAAATGAGTAGATTAAATGATTAGATTAAATGAGTTGTAGTACCGTTCCAGGGTGTGCAAATACCCTGTATCCCCTTATGCAACCGAGGGAACTAATCTTTTAATGACATCTTGTTCAGGTAATTCGAATGAAATAAATAAATAATAAAACATCAAATTGACTAAAATTACATTTGTTTTCTTTGCTTCTCCTAATACTTCGCAGCCACTTTGACGTAGGGCTTCATTTTAGGTTTCATTATTTATTTAAGCGATGAAACTATACGACGTGTGCACTTGTACCGATACGCATGAGGGAAATGGGTCTCCTACGAACTCTGTGAACAAAACCAACAACAACGAATCAAACAGTGAGCTGGTCACTTCTTTTCTGCCAATATAATAAACAGTCTTTGAATCGATTATTGACCTGTGATGAGAAATGGGTTCTGAACGACAATCGAAAAGTGACCGCACGCTACAGGTGAATCTGAATTTGTTCCTGTATTGTTTTTTGATTTCTTCCACGCCAGTCACAAAAAAACATGTGATTTTAGACTACTTACATAGATGGGGTAAATCACTTTCGTCTACATCACTTTAGCAAATATAAGTTTTGTCGAAATCACTTTGGTCTAAAATCACTTTTGTTCCAACAATATCTCCAAAAGTTCTCAATGGATTTCCATGACATTTTGTCGGATGGTTTGGCATGGGATAAGGAAGAATTGATGGAATTGTAGGGAGGATCCAGGGATTTCTTTTCGATTCTGAGATATTTTTTAATTAAATTTTGGGACGGATCCTGGAATTCTTTTTCTCTCAATCGAAAAGAAGATCCTTGGATTCACCATAAAATTTCATCAATTCTTTCTTAGCCAATGGCCCACCATTCGACAAAATGCCATTGAAACTTATTGAGAATTATTGGAGATATTGTGGGGACATGGGTCATTTTAGACCAAAGTGATTTAGACAAAACTGATATTTGCTAAAGTGATGTAGACGAAATATTAGAAAATATTGTCAAATCATATCATTAATTTTTCATTGGGAAGAAAAGGGGACAGTTGGGTGGGGGGGGAGGGGGAATGTGTACATCATGAAAAACAATGCGGTATTGTTGAAGTAAATAGAAATAGGATTATTGAATAAAGATATAATCAAAATAAAGTAAATTGGAATTCGAAAGAATCATATAACGAATGTATATAGAGAATAGAAATAATACAAAAAATAAATAAAAATAGAAAAATAAAAAATAAAAATAGAAAATAAATAAAAATGCCATTGAAATTCATTGAGAACTATTGAAGATATTGTGGGGACAAAGGTCATTTTAGACCAAAGTGATTTAGACAAAAATGATGTAGACGAAAGTTCTTTACTCCAAAAGTGATTTTAGACCAAAGTGATTTAGAGGAAACTGATATTTGCTACAGTGATTAGACGAAAGTACCGTAACCCAAAAGTGATTTTAGACCAAAGTGATTTAGACAAAACTGATATTTGCTACAGTGATGTAGACGAAAGTTCTGTACTCCAAAAGTGATTTTAGACCAAAGTGATTTAGACAAAACTGATATTTGCTAAAGTGGTGTAGACGAAAGTTCTGTACTCCAAAAGTGATTTTAGACCAAAGTGACTTAGACAAAACTGATATTTGCTATAAATGATGTAGACGAAAGTTCCCTAACCCACATAAATAATAAATAAACACCCGTAGCTTAATTATGGAAAAAGTATTTCTTTTACACGACGAATAATTATTCTTTAACATGATCTACTTCTTTTTCAATGCACTTAATGTTAGAATAGAGATGAAATATAAAGCATAGGGACACGGGATTTGGTGTCCTCTAAGAATTGCTGACTCTTATTCATTTAAAATATTTAAGCGTATGTTCACTTTTTCACTATAAGATGTAACTGTAGGCGTATGTGTGTGTGTGTCCATATATGTGTGTAAGTGTGTGTGTGTATGTCTGTGTGTGTGTTTGATTCCTTCTTTCCCAGACGATATCTGTCAGCCGGGGACGGAAGAGGTCAGAACACTTGACCTCCAGTCAACTCCCGCTGAGAATAGCAGTGTCTTTTATCATTGTCAGCAGGCAAGAAAATCTGGGAAGGACCTATTTGAGAGATATTTTAATTAATACAACCATTTGCGTTAGTATATATAAAGTGTGTGTGGGTGTGTGTTTCGGATGCCCAATATGTGTTCGTATACGTTGTTAAAAGGGAAGGGTTGGGTGGGGGGAAGGGGGAATGTTTATTTCTATGCGGTATTGTTGAAGCAAAGAGAAATAGGATTATTGAATATATAATCAAAATAATGTACAATGGAATTCGAATGAATCATATAACGAATGTATATAGAGAATAAGAATAATAGAAAAACGAAATAAAAATAGAAAAAGAAAAAAGAAAAATAGAAAATAAATAAAAATGAAGTAAACATAAACGTAAAGTAGAAATAAAATAAGATAAAAATATAAATAAAATATAAATAGAATAAACATTTACTAGCATTCCAAGGGAAATTATGAATCACCGCCACCCATATATGTTCCTTTTTACCTCGTAAATTAAGCAGTGGTGGTGGTAAGATTAAGTTACCTTGATGAAAATGCTACCAGTAAAGTTTGAACCATAAATTCATGATTTAAAAAAACAAAAAAAACAAGCGTGAATTCGACCAGACACAAACTAAGGGATAAATTTAGGATAAACTTACATTGCTAATTAAACGCCCCACTAAAAACATATTTGGGGGTGGGGTGAAGGGAGTGTGTGTGTGTGCAACATTTCAAGTTTCTACTATGGACGGTTAGGGCTGGGCGAAGTCCGGATACATAGATAGCTACATATAAATGTCAGAACACATGAATAACTTAAACCCAGCGACAGTCTTCAAACCGGTCTGTTGTGTGTAGCGCTGATTAATATAAATAAAATATTCCTTAAGTTCTAAAGTTAAGTTCTTGTTTTTTTCTTTTCTAAATTCTTTTTTATTTATGAATTTTTAATTTATATATGATTCTGGTTGTGGTTCCAAAACGCGATAAGCGCCATTTAAAAATAAAATGTGTTTAATTAAAAATAAAATTTGGGATTTGATTTTTTTATCCTATTAAAAACTTATAAACTGCTTATAAATAAAAAATTCAAATCCCGATTTCGATGTTTAATTTAATTAAACACATTTTATTTTTGAATGGTGCATTATCGCATTTTGGAACCACCCTCTTCAAATATTTTTAATTTAAAATCTTTTAAAAATTGTTTAATTGTGTCTCAGTGCCGAGTGATCCCACGGGAGAGTGTCTATGCATGCATGCGCAATAATGTCCCCTCTGATTGGTTGCCAAGCTACATCAAGGTCGCACAACTGGTTCTCGAGATATTCAAAATGGCTAGATACTTTCCGGACAGACCTTGTATGTATTTACTGTATTGTGTTTGTACACATTATTACAACGTCTTACGTATTAGAAACACTGTCACCAAAACATAGTTTTCTTCTGTTTTCAAGTGAGTCTAGCCTGCTGGCTATCTGCGTACAGACCACACCAATAGTTTTAATGGGAGGTGGTTCAATTTATAATGTAAGTTTATGCTAAATTGATCCCTTAGTTTGTGTACAGTAGCGGTCACGCTTGTTTTGTGAAAGTTCGGACTTTTTTAGTGATCACCACCCAACAAAAGGCGAGAGAAGTAACTTATACATTGATCACCCCTTTTTCATTTTTGATCACCCCCAACACGGCTTGCTGCCAAACGACGTTGGTCATGTGACGGTTTCTATTGAGTGACTAACCAAATCTGTTCTTTATAAATTTTAACTAAAGACAACAGAGAGCTCATTTTATTCACCAAATACACACTTGAAATGTATAGTATTGAACTGATTAGTCACTCAATAGAAACCATCAGGTGACCAACGCCTTTTGGCAGCATGGCGTATTGGGGGTGATCAATTAAAAAGTGGGTAAATGGGTGATCAATGAATAAGTTACTTCTCTCGCATTTTGTTGGGCAGTGAACAGAAACAAAGTCTGAATTTTCAAAAAACAACCGGACGCAAACTAGTGATCAATTTAGCATAAACTTACATTGCGAATTGAACCCCCCACTAAAAACGTATTTAAGGAGGGAATTTTCAACAAAAAAGGTTTTTTCTAGACATAATAATGAGTAAATGTTGAAATTTTCAGTTTTCTAGCTCTATTGGTGCGGACTGTACGTGTGATACATACATATATAGCCAGGCAGACCAACTTGAAAACTGAAGAAACCTATGCTGACAGTTTTGGTTGACGCTTTCTAATAATCTACGGTCTAGCTATAATAAATACAGTTTGGCAGGGATAACAATTCCAGCTCCATTGGTGCAGCTTGTATGTGTGATACATACATAGCCAACCAGCCAGCCAGGCAGACCATCTTGAAAACTGAAGAAACCCTTGTTGATAGTTTTGGTGACAGTTCTGGTTGACGGTTTCTGAAACGTTCCATATGACTTACCTTTGGCAAATGTGCCATACATATTTCCCAATTGGCTACAATCGTAAAAAGAAGAAAAATTCAGACAACATATTTATGATCATATGTTATCAAATTGCAAAACATTCCTCTATGGATTACTCTTCTGCTGTTTTCTGCAGTCTGTATTGCGCAATTCAGATTTCATGGTAGACGAAGCCCTTGCAAAACGATAACATTCAACTGCAAATACAAGAAAGCAAGAACAAAATAGACAGGAAATGCGAAGAGAGGAAAATAATCATATTGGGTTGGCCAAAATGTTCGTTCGGTTTATTAAGTTAAAACGCACAATGTTGCTGTAAATTATCCACTTTTCATCGCCTGTTACAATTCGTTAAAAGAATGAAACATCTTTCTCAAATGGAAGCTACACATCAACGCGACTAATATAACCAACCTGGTGCAATTGATTTTTCAACGCTTAATTTGGATATTTCGAGCAACGTATAACGGTTATTATTCCTTTGTAATGTCTTGTTTTGATCGCTAAAAACAAGTTCAGGTAGCAACGGAACGACGGAACAAACAATGAAAAGCGATCTTTTTGAATGAAGTTAGTTAAAACTAAACGCTCCTAATGCTATCTAACGACAAAAACAGAACGAACTTTTTGGCCAGTCCAATAGATAGATTAATATTGACAGGCGAGGAGAGGAAAATAATTAGACATATCTAACAACTGATTTATTATCATTTCATCTTCAGTTGCGCGTCGAGAACAGCTTCGATGAAGCCGACGGCCAGGCTGTCCGCCCAGGATAGTCCTGAAATATTTTCTAGAAAACCACAATGACCTCCCTTTTCAGTGACGACTAAAAACAAGTTCGGATAGCAACGGAACAAGTCATAGGGTATATAGTCTTTTGAGAACATAGGATCGTCCAAGCTATTAATACACATTAAGGGGACAGCGATATCGTCTACGTCTCGCATTGGGTTATTTCTTTCCCAGTATTCATCTACGGTCTTGTGGCCGTAAATCTTGCAGTAGAGATTCTCGTCAAACTCTTTAAACGTCCAACTGGTCATAGCAGCTCGCATATCGCATAAGTCCGACAAGGCCCTCGCATGGGCACACAGGATCTTTTTCAACCTGAAAAGATAGAGAAAGTCGTAAACACTGCGCAGATGCTTGCCCAGCTCTTCTTGGGCTTCGTAGCAGGCCGAGATGCACACGCCGGCCGCTATATGCGCCGAAGATCCATGCTCGCCCAGATAGGAGAGCAAAAGCCCGGAACCGGTTCCCACGGCTACGGCCACAACGTTCGCACGGCTATACACGCCGCGTATATATTTGACGACCTGACGTAGGTCTGTAGGGTCCCCGAAACCCTGAAGTTTTGGTGAGGTGAGATAGCTGTTGGCGTGGCCTCGACGGTTGAAGACAACGACGCGGAAACCTCTATCGGAGGCTGCCTGGGTAAGACTGCTGACGCTAGTGGCATCACTGGTCAAGTCTGGAATGATAATGAGAACAGAACTGGTTTCGCGAATGCGCCTATCGAGCACCAGAGCCCAATCGAGAGAGACGACCCCCCGGTCTCGCATTAGTAAATACTCCCGGTCATAACGCATAGCAGGCTTGGAGATGATGAAATTTGAGACAATGGTCTGTACGTGTTGGTTGTGTAGCCAAATCGGCGGCCGGAAGGGCGTGCATAATTGTCGACATTTTTTCAAGATGTGGGCCGCCAAGGCTGAATCCTTGTAGTAGAATACTGGCATGATTTCGCGAGCTTTTAGTAGTGACTTGCCATAGAGTATCAAAGTGATTATGGCCCCGACCAGGGTCACCAGAAGCGGGGTCGGTAAATCAAGAACCGTGCACAAGAATACCGACATTGTTATGATTCTGTCTTTACGCATCGACTCGATTGGTCAATGTTCATTTATGTAAGTATGTAAATGCATATATGTGTGTGTGTAGGCCAGAAGAGAGGCAGCCAGGCGGGCCAGGTGGATGGGCTTACGACTTTGAGGTGGGCCTACGATTTTGAGGTTGACCTACGATTTTGAGGTGGGCCCTTATTTATGTTATAAACTACAAGAGAAAACGTGACTCATGGATTTAGAGGTGTGTCTACGATTTTGAGGTGGGCCTACGATTTTGAGGTGGACCTACGATTTTGAGGTGGGCCCTTATTTATTTCTGTTGTAAACTACAAGAGAAAATGTGACTCATGGATTTTGAGGTGGGCCTACGATTTTGAGGTGACCTACGATTTTGAGGTGGGCCTACGATTTTGAGGTGGACCTAATATTTTGAGGTGGGCCTACGATTTTGAGGTGGGCCCTATTTCTTTTATATATGAATAAATAAATAAATATATATATACATACACATGCCTTGGTAAAATTGCAGATATTCTTATGCAAGTGTGTGTCTTGTGAATGTGTGTGTGTGCGCGCGATCGAATTTGAATAACTAAATACCCGTTTTAAGAATGTAAGCAGTTGCCCGTTAGATGATGGAGAGGACAGAGAACTCAATTCCTTTTGGCTTTGTGCCGTACTAAATAAAGCTTAGTAATTATAGAGTGTGTGATTCTTTTATTGTTTAGTACCTTATGCGATGAGGACAAAACTGTTTCGTGCCTGTGACGCCTGTGTTTTCTTTTATGTCTCAGTCACTCTACCATGCTTTTATGTTTTTGTCATTATATATCTATCCCTATTTCTCTCTCTTATTCTCTTCATCTATCTATTCATCTATCTCTATTTCTCTATATATGTCTAAATATATGTTTATCTATCTCTATTTCTTTCTATCTATCTATCTATCTATCTATATGACTGTCTATATATCTGTTTATGTCTCTTTATCTATCTATCTACTTCTCACTGTTTCAATTTCTTTCTATATATATATGTCCCTATATATGTCTAAATTTCAATTTCTCTCTCTCTCTCTCTCTCTCTCTATATATATATATATATATATATATGTGTGTGTGTGTGTGTGTGTGTGTGTGTGTGTGTGTGTGTCTAGATTATGTATCTTAATCCTACCGAATCTAACAATCTCGATCTGTTCTTATCTATCTATCTATCTATCTATCTATCCGTCTGTATATCTGTCTACCTCCCTGTCTGTCCTTTCTCCTTTATCTGTCTGTTAGTTTCTTAAATATAGATCAGTGTGTTTCCGGTTGATTTATCTTTAAATGTGTGTCTGTCTATATACCTTTTTACTTCTGTCTCATCTATGTATCAATGTATGTATGTATGTGTTTATCTATATATCTATCTATCTGTCTGTCTGTCTATGGTCTGTCTGTCAGTTTATTTATCTATTTATCTATCTATCGATTGATCAGACTGTTATGTTTTTACTTATAGTTTATCGAGTATTATATATATGTATATTATATAATTGTATGTCTATCCGAATGTTGGTATACAAATAATCAATTCTTCTCTCTTCCTTTCGTCATCTGGTCCGCACATCTTCCCAGTAGCTTTTACAGTTTAGTAATAAATATTAATAAATATTATATTCTTATAATTATGGAGTCCGGTTAGAAACTTCTAGCCAAGGGTGGCGTTGTAGACGTCACAAAGGGAGATAATTTCATGCTTCCACTTTCCTGAGCTCATGATCTGTGTGAATAAAATACCAAATATCTGCACATGTATTTTCTCAACATGACATGTAGGTATAATATATTGTAGATCTATACTGTTTAACAATAGATAAAGACTCTTTTTCTGTATATTTCTGTGTGTTTTTTATAAGGGCAAATGTGCAGTTTTTCGTCAGTGGACAGATTCAAGGAGATGTGGGTGTAAGGTCGTATTATTTAAATGTCGTCTAGGAATAAAGTTCTTTTAGATCAGTGATTCTCAAACGGGAGGCAGTTAGCTCCCAGCGAATGAATTTCCTAAGGGAGGCAATTTTAATCGTGGGAAGAATTGGGGAGGGATTTCAGTGAGGGGGCAACGTATAATGAAAAGTATAATGGTGAAAGAAACGCTAGATGGCAATTCAAAATGGAGGCGGTATTGAGGAAACCTGGAATCGCAAGGCGATGAATATGACCTGGGACTCTGAGAAACACTGCTATAGATAAATGTCTATATATCTCTAACTTTGATATTTTTTGTATTTTGTATTCTTACGGTTACATACAGGTCACTACCCAATTAGTACGGTTTTGCTCAGAACTGATTACTAGGCTTTAGTAAAATGATACCATTTCGTTAAGTTAACCTAGTACCTTACCGTTAATAATTTACGTTATTTGAAATCAAAACAAAATAATTACTGTTGCCAATCACGTGCTATCAACTCCAGCCAATTAAACGACAGTTAATTCGGCTTTAGTTAACGCACAGAAAGCCAAACGTACAGTTTTGTACCACGAACTTTACGATGAAGAAGAAGAAGAAGGAACACACCATTCGGAAGAGTCTGGATAATGGTGTTTTTTCAACTCTACCGACGAAGGTATATGTATTCGCTCGTGTCTGTCTGTCTGTCTGTCTGTCTGTCTATCCGTCTGTACTTTCTTAACCATAGAAATGAGAAAGAATATCAGAATTTAGTTTTCACCCTTTCTGTCTGTGATTTAAACAGCGTTCTATTTTATTTTATTTTTTAAAATCTATTTTTCTTCGTATTTCTGATTATTCGTGTTTTTCGTTCTAATTTTTGCTCTGATAACATTTTACGAACTTCATGTCACTCCAGTGATATATATTTACGCCACTATTTTTAAGCTGTTCATCCCCCAAAATATTTAAAGCCGCGTTCGGTAATTTCATTTAATTACAGCCAATCAACTCATAAACTTGGTTTCCGCAACATAACAATACAAGTCACACAGTACAAAATTACAGTCTTCTTCTCTTTACGGTGGCTTAAATAACTGATTTATGACCCTAGCTACTAAGAATACACACTCAGAATTTTGTCGATATTAGTATTATTATTTCTAGCCGAATTCGGCCATTTTATATATAATGTGATTTCTCCGTTTGTTTCTCTGTCCGTAATAATGGACTCTTCCACTTAAAGGTAACAATTTTGCTGTTGAAAATATCTCCTACCCACCATTTGAAACAATGGAATCATCACTTAGTTTTGGTTACATATCCTTACGTTGGGCTCATTATTAATATATAGAATCTTCTCTGTATCGTTCCAATTTTAGTATATGTACTGCCGAAGCGAGTAGGTCTGAAGTGCACTGTCGATGGCATTATATACCCGACTACATATAAACGACATCTTGCCTAGGATAGGTCATTTGCATATATTTTATATGAAATGCAGAATAATTAAATAGTTTTGAGAAATGTCAAGAGTAAACATGGTTTATCTTACAGCCGATTATTATAAACTAACTTTTATCTACTATCTGTTAACACTCGAGTAAATTAATGAAATATTGTCGACAAAGAAAGTATTATTCATTTACCTACAATACTAAGCCGATATACAGAGGGAGCAGAAATCACATCAGCAGCAGTTTTGGTTATGCTTACGTTCCTTTAAGTGCATTTTGGGTGTTGATTATTTTAGAGTAATTAAAAATACAGATTTCGCCATTTATGTCTCTGATTGCTGACTGATTGATAGAGCGTCGTAAGGATGAGTTTTCAAACAAATTCATGTGTAATAAAACTCTACAATGGTGGTTGTTGGTTGGATCCGTCTCGGAAAGCATTCAGAGCTGTAAATCTTGTTGAACAAAAAAGTTAAACGTGCTACAGTGGGTAACATCAAAGAAATAATATCAGACCCTTTGAAGTATTCGCTTTAAGAGCTCTCATGTATCTATCCTCGAAAAGTTGTCAACATCGTTGAGTTTTAGATATGCCGTCAGAATCGTAGGAGTTCCTCGTACCGGTGCCTTGGAGATAGTATCTGTAGAGATTGAATCGTAAGGGGGGATGAAGTTGTTATCCTTTGAGATCCCGTTGTAATATTATGTTTTTTTTATAACTTTGTTAATTTGATATTTTCGAGAGGTAGTGCGTTTTTAAATTATATGATTTTATTTTAAAGTGAAGTGTTTGCTACTACGAAAATATGTAGATGTATTGAAGTATTGGCTTTGAGAGCTCTCATGCAAATATCCTCGAAAAGATATCAACATTGTCGAATTTTAGACATGGCGTGAAAATCGTATGGGTGTGTGGGTGATCGTATCTGGTGTGATTGAATCGTATGGGGAGATGCAATGTTATGTGGGTTTTTATTTCTCATATTTATTTGTTATTCTCGTGATGCAATTAATCTTTTAATTATATCAATGATTTTAATTTGAAATTGAAATCTTTTTAAACAATGATATCTAGTTTGGAAGAATAGATCATTGATTATGT
The DNA here is from genome assembly GCA_006491835.1 of Architeuthis dux. Lineage (NCBI taxonomy): Eukaryota > Metazoa > Mollusca > Cephalopoda > Oegopsida > Architeuthidae > Architeuthis > Architeuthis dux. The sequence goes on along the minus strand of VCCN01005019.1, from coordinate 869,390 downwards.
ATGGAACGGTTAGGTATTTGATCTTCCGAAAAAAGTTCGATTTGGGCTTCGAATATGTTAAGATGATGTGAAGAAAATTTTAAGGCTAAAAACTTTGACAATTTTAGAGTACAATTGGAGCGTCTGAATATTAAAACATAGCCGGAACGTCCGAATGTTAAAACAGAAATGTCCGAATATTGGGATATAACGTCGGAATATTAGAATATAGTAGGAACGTCCATTTGTTAGAACGTGAACATCCGAATATTAGAATATAACCGGAACGTCCGGATTTTAGAACAGGGGTATCCGAATATTAAAATACAACAGGAACGTATAAATATTAGAATATAACAGGAACGACCGAATTTTTAAAGATATCAGGACAAGGAAATGTTGAACAGGTTACACGAAAATGTCACTCTGTAGAGGTGGCATTTACAGATATCTTATGCCAAGATGTCAGCAGTCTTAGAACTTGTCATTAGGGTGACAATTTGGCTCTGGGAATGAGAAGAAGCCTTAGGATATTCCGCGAAGAATCTTGTGAATAACCCAAAGAGATGTTCGTGATGGCACACGATAAGTGAAAATTTCAAGACAATGGCCAATTCATAAAGCAAAACGTTTTCAATCTTTGAATACCTAACGTAGAGATGCCTTTCGAAGTGAGATGGTTAAATTGAAGACGATTTTACGGATAATTGTATCTTAATTGTGTTACGCTCTAAAATCCGGAAGAAAACAATGAAGTCCTTGCTAGCAGATTATCTTTCGTTGACGTCAGAGATGTCGCATTGTAACGCCCAAAGAGATGTTCCTCACATTGAAGTCTTCAGCCGTTATACTTAAAAGTCTCTAAAGTTGTGTAAATGCCTTGACAACGTTGAAGATGTTATCTACCTCTGCTAACGAAGTTAGAAGACGGATTCGTATTCACTAGTGTCCATCTGTCCATGCGATATCTTCAAAAGTTCTTAATGAATGCCAATGTAATTTTGTGGAAGAGTTGGTCATGGCTACGAAAGGAGTGATTCAATTTTGGGGCGGATCCAAGTATTTGAAATAGGTTAAAAACGAACGGTTTCTATGATTGGCTGTTTTTAGAGTCCTCGTGTTAAGAGCAGCCACACGATAGGCGAATTTGTAAAGCGATTCTTCTTGGATTTAACCAGAAAAAGGAGGCGTTACTCTTTCTCGCGATCTCTTTCTACTTGTTATTTTTAGGAAGCTTTGATCATGGTTTGGCTTCGCGATCGATTATTTGGGCGGGTTGTTCGCGTCTTCCAGGCCCTCGTGTAGAAGCTCTAATAAGACAAGACAAAACAGCCGATGTCTTCTTTGTTGATTCTTTTTTGAGGATGTTCTTCCAATCTTCGTTATCAAGTGTCGTCAACGCGTGCTTGAGGCTGGATACTAACAGGTTGACCTTCTAGAATGTGAGACCAGTTTGGGTTCGTGCGGACGCAGCCTGCAAAGACAAAACAGAAAGACGTGAGTAAAAACAAAAACATAAGGACAAAAGATAAGGTTTTTAAAAACATTCTGATAAGTCATATCAATGCCAGGGACGTAGCTGAAGGTTTTTGGCCCGGGGAACAGTATTTAGTAGAGTGGTTCCCAAACTATGAGGGCCCGGGCGGGGGGGGGGCTTGGCTCCTTGAGGGGCCCCGCAAATTTAGTCAATTTTATTATAATATTAGTAGAAATGGCAGCAGGTGAACTACTATTCATAAAGCTTGTTGTGGGGCCCCTACATTAGGGTGTGGGGGGATTTAAAATCTCCCCACCCTTCCCCCAGCTACGCCCCTGATCAATACCTGTGTGCATGCGCGTGCGTGTGCGTGGAGTGGCGTAATGGTGATCGGTATCGAAAACAGAATCAGCGAACCGAGTTCGAATTTAGGCTAATGTATCTGGTGAATGTCAGCTTCGTACAACATCAGCTGTCGAGTAATCGCGGTGCATACACACACACACAAACAGATTTATTCAATTGTAGTTAGATGAAACATTGTCAACCATTATTATTAATTTCATCTTAATTAATCACCGCTACACACAACACTGGTTTATTGCTGGGTTTAAGTTATTCATGCGTTCTGACATTTATATGTATCTATCTATGTATCCAGACTTCGCCGAGCCTCAACCGTCCATAGTAGAAACTTGAAATTTTGCACACACACTCCCCTCAATGAGTAGGGGAAAATGTTTTTTGTTTTTTTTTTTAAATTCCCCCCTTAAATAGGTTTTTAGAGGGGGGTTCAATATGCAATGCAAGTTTATGCTAAATTGGTCATTAGTTTGGGCCCGCTTGGTTTTTTGAAAATTCTGACTTTTTTAGTGATCACAGCCCAACTTTTTAATTGATCATCCCCAACACTGCATATATGGGTGATGGTGATAAGTCAAAGTTAGATATTGTTAAGCTGTCGACTCGTTTATATTATATATATATCACAAAGTTTTGAAGAGGTACAAGTATTCACTCGTGCATGTCCGACTGCCCACACAATATCTGCAAAGGTTCTCAATGAATCTCAATTAAACTAGATCCCGAAATAAGTGATTAAAATCTAGAGTGGATCCAGGAATTTGTTTTTGATTTAGAGATATGTTTATCTTTTCTGCAGGAAAAGAGATTAAAAACGAACAGTTAATAAAAAAAAGCTAAATTAAAATTACAAGGGAAGTAAATATTTTACCACGTCTGTACATTTAAAGTTCTCTCCTTTGTTTTTAATTATTTTATCTTCATTCAGTTTTAGCTGGTGCATGGCGTTGGCTGGTGCATGCGCTCTATGAGTGGTTTTTAGTTTCAATTCCGCGGTATTTGTGATATTGATTTCCCGCGCTAAAAGGTTATTTTAGTGAATTTCATCGGCTTTTTCTTGTCATGTGCTGTTATTTGAGGTTTATTTTGAACGGTTCGTGATATTTCTGACATTTGAAAATGGCATTTATCTTCTTGTACTGATTAATTTGCATCTTCACCCCGGACATGTCTGGTGGGCACGATAGAGGATCAAGAGAACACCAATCTACTCGAATATCCAATACTTTGAAGAGCAATTTGCCAATGTGCCCAAAGCTTAAAGTATACAACGGCTGCATAATACCAGCCATGACTTATGGATGCGAAACATGGAAATTAACCAAACGAACTGAAAACCAATTCAGAATAGCACAGAGAGCCATGGAAAGAGCAATGCTAGGGATAACTCTAAGAGATAGAAAAAGATCAACATGGATCATGTTTTTCTATTGTTGTAAAACAAAATATGTTGTTGTTGTTGCTAGACATGGCGCGTTTCTTGTTTTGGCAGTGCAAAAGGCGCTAAATTAGCGCGTTTGCGCCTAAAACATTTTGGCCACTTTTGGCAAATTTCTGGCTATTTTTGACCATTCTTAGCGTATATTTGGTGGTATTTCACTAAAGTGAAAGATATTATACCAAGTAATTAAGCAGCAAAAATGGAGATGGGCTGGCCACCTAGCAAGATCCCGAAACAGATGACAATAGATGGGGGGAAAGACTAATTGATTGGTGCCCATGGGACAGTAAACGCAGTGGAAAAAGACCAGACAGGCAACAAAAATGGAGATGGGCTGGTCACCTAGCAAGAACAAAGGACAATAGATCGGTGCCCATGGGACAGTAAACGAGGTAGGAAAAGACCAGACACAAGATGGAGGGACGAGGTAGAAAAGTTTGCCGGTAAGACTTGGCAGCGGTTAGCACAATCTAGGTCGTCATGGAATGAGATGGGAAAGGCCTTTGTCCAGCAGTGGACTTATAACGGCTGCTGATGATGATGGACTCTAGTATCTTCTTCTAGAAACTTTATTAGAAACCGTCAACCCAAACTGTCAACATAGGTGTCTTCAGTTTTTAAGTGGGTCTATTGATTGATTGATTGATGATTGATTTGTTTAGCTGCATATCAACACTTGATGGGTCATTTAATGCCAAAATCAGTTTAAAATTCCCCTAAAATAGTGTCTTGCGACTTTGGCCAAAGGTTTTTGTTTGTTTTTTCCTTTAATTAGTGTCTTGCGACTTTGGTGAAAGGTTGTTTTTCCCATTAACTAGAGTCTTGCGACTTTGGTGAAAGGTTATTTATTCTTAACTAGAGTCTTGCGACTTTGGTAATGGGTTGTTATTTTTTAATTAGAGTCTTGCAACTTTGGTAAACGGTTATTTTTTGTTCTTTTTTAATTAGTGTCTTACGACAGGTGGCCCCTGTTTGGGGGTGGATCTTACCCCTTTGCAGGGTATGCAGTTGGCGTATTCTAGGTCCCAGCCGACAGGGCCGTAAGTTGGTCTAGCTGGCTGGCTATCTATGTGTGTGTCGCGTGCACAGGCCGCACCAATGGAGCTGAGAGCTGAAAATTTAAACATTTACTCTTTATTATGTCTACAAATAACGGTGTATTGTTTTTTAAATCCCTCCCCAAAGTAGGTTCTTAGTGGGGGGTTCAATTTACAAAGCAAATTTATGCTAAGTTGGTCCTTTATTTTGTGTCAGGCAGCATTCACGCGTGTTTTGTTTTTTTTGAAAATTCGGATTTTTTTTTTAGTGATCACTACCCAACAAAAGGCGAGAGAAGTAACTTATTTATTTATATTGTTTTTTTTTTTAAATTACCCCCTTAAATAGGTTTTTAGAGGTGGATTCAATATGCAATGTAAGTTTATGCTAAATTGGTCACTAGTTTTTGCCCGCTTGTTTATTTGAAAATTAAGACTTTTTTAGTGATCACAGCCCAACTTTTTAATTGATCACCTCCAGCACATCATGCTGCCAAAAGACGTTGGTCATGTGACGGTTTCTATTGAGTGACAAACCAGACCTGTTTTATATTGGATTAAATTATTATACTATATTTTATCCAGCCCGCTGACCATATGAAATATGCTATTATTCCTTAATAATCTTTTTCTCTTACTTCTGTTTATAGTATGTTTCCTTTAATATTATTTTTTGTTTACGTATCATCTTTTGTTTACGCATCTAATATACGATGGTAAGGCAAAAGGTATTGCTACAAAATCATAGAAACCTTTATTAAACAAAAATATCAATATGTGAAGTTATTGTTTATCGACATATCGTCCATCTAGGTCTATACACTTCTGAAAAGAAATCAGATCATTTTTATCTGTGTGAGCGAGAATGAAGACCCCACAATATTATTTATGTATTGTTCCAAAAGCCCCAAAACTAAGACAGACAAGAAGATTTCACAAAAGATAGATAGATAGATAGATAGATAAAAAGGTGGTGTTTCCATCTCTCTAACTCTCCCCTGAAGAATTCTGCGCTCTTCGATTTACACGATGTCAAAACGACAGCCCTTGCTACCCTCGAAAAATGAGCAAGTGCATTATCGTGATGGAAAGAAATTCTTCGGCGCAACTTAATTGGTTGTTTTCTCATTATTATCGGTGTGAGCGCGAATGCAGACCCCACAATGCTATCTTAAATATCTTAAAATCCCTTCATAATAAGCCCCATCCTGCGCCCTTCGGGGAAATCTATCATGAATACATCTTTGGAATTAAGCTGACCTCTCTTGTGAGCTGACCTCTCTTGAATTTGACTGTCCCAGCAGATCCCTTCGAAAACCCCTATTTTGATAAGACAATATCTAAATTTAGATAATTCTAAAGAGCGGAAGTCAAGAGGATAATTTATAGAAACTACGAAGAAAGATCTATAATCTGTAACGTTTTATTTATTTTTATTAGATTTCTCGAGAACCGCTAATCCCAAAAAGTTTCAAACTCGACACTACACTGACTTTTGTGCTGACTAATATATCTGGTGAATGTCAGCTTCGTACAATTACCAGCTGTCGAGTAATCGCGGTGCATACACAAACACAAATAGATTTATTCAATTGTAGTCAGATGAAGCATTGTCAATCATTTTTATTAATTTTTGACCAGTATGTTTTTCATTTTGATTAATCACCGCTACCCACAACACTGGTTTATTGCTGGGTTTAGGTTATTCATGCGTTCTGACATCTATATGTATCTAATACCAGCCATGACTTATGGATGCGAAACCTGGAAACTAACCAAACGAGCAGAAAACAAACTTAGAATAGCACAGAGAGCCATGGAAAGAGCAATGCTAGGGGTAACGCTGAGAGATAGAAAAAGATCAACATGGATCAGAGAAAAGACTAGAGTAAAGTATATTATACAACTAATTAAACAACAAAAGTGGAGATGGGCCGGCCACCTAGCGAGAAGAGATGACAATAGATGGGGGAAAAGATTAACAGATTGGTGCCCATGGGATAGTAAAAGAAGTAGGAAACGGCCAGACACAAGATGGAGGGACGAGATAGAAAAGTTTGCCGGTAAGACTTGGCAGAGATTAGCACAAGATAGGTTGTCATGGAGGGAGATGGGAAAGGCCTTCGTCCAGCAGTGGACTTATAACGGCTGATGATGATGATGATGATGATGATGATGATGATGATGATCTATGTATCCAGATTTCGCTCAACACTAAGTTGCCATCGCCTTGTGAGCTGACCTCTCTTGAATTTGCCTGTCCCGGCAGATCCCTTCGAAAGCCTCTATTTTGATTGGACAGTACTCTCTGGATCGTAATGGCAGATCCAAGACTCGTCGCCATCTCTCTGAGCTAGCTGATCTTCGCGCAGCGCTTTTGGCATCCATCGAGCAGAAAGCTTGCTGGGTCCAAGATATTCACTTAAAATTGAAAATGCCGAACCATGTGATGTCCCAACATCGGTAGCTAACGCATCCCTGGTAATCCGACGGTTTTCTTCCACCAATTTCTGGAATTCAGCTACAGTTTTCTCTTGGATCACATTTGATTTAAATATCTGGGAGGATTTCAACAAAAGATAGCTGAATTATAGTGAGGTAGATAGATGGAAATCAAATCATTATTATCGGTGTGAGCGCGAATGCATCCCCACAATATTATTTATTGTTCCAAAAGCCCCACAACTAAGATAGATAAGGAGATTTCAGAAAAGATTGGTGAATTATACTGAAATAGATAGATAGATAGATAAATAAATAGATGGAAATCAGATCATTATTATCTGTGTGAGCGCGAATGCAGACCCCACAATATTATTTATTGCTCCCAAATCCCCAAGACTAAGACAAGTAAGGAGATTTTACAAAAGATAGATGGTTTATAGATAGATAGATAGAAATCAGATCATTTTTATCTGTGTGAGCGCGATTACAGACCCCACAATATTATTTATTGTTCCAAAAGCCCCAAAACTAAGATATAAGAAAATTTCACAAAAGATAAATGAATTATAGATAGATAGATAGATAGATAGATAGATAGATGGATGGAAATCAGATCATTATTATCTGTGTGAGCGCGATTGCAGACCCCATAATATTATTTATTGTTCCAAAAATCAAAAATTATTTTATTTTAAAACCTCCCCCTAGTTCCATTGAGTATACATGCCAAATTTGGACGGGCTGCGCCCATATTTAGCTGGTTTCTATAGCGTGACAGACAAACACCACCGAATTATATATAGAGAGATTCTTTTCCTTTCTCTCTCCCCCTATCACTACTTTTCCTCCAAGTTCATTTTCTTATATCTTTCTTCCCTCTTCCATTCATCCCTCTATTTATGTCTGCTTTCATCTCTTCCTTCCTCTCAACTTCCAAAATTAGTTTCATTTATACCTAAGCCATTGCAAAGGATATCTTTTTCGGATAAGATAAACGCGCAAAAAATAATCGTCTTTCACTAATTCAATTAAAACTTTACCTTTTCTTACGAATCACCACACAATTGCGAAACGCTCAGAGAAACAAGTCTTCCCAGAATGCAATGCGAAAACAGTTATTCCTCTTTTTGATGTTCAACGCGAGCTAAAGTGGAGGTATGGTGGAGGCCGAGCGGATAACTATACGCAGAATGGACTCGGTGAGCTGTGTTCAAACTCCGGCTGAGATAATTTGCATTCACTTTGCACAAATGTCCTTGGGAAAGACATGTCTCCCCCAGCCATGGATAAAATAGCATACGGTGAAGTAAGTGTCGCCTCTAAGTCTATGCCACAAACCAGGGGCGAGTAAGTAGTAATGTGGTATGCGGAGCCCAAGCAGGGAGAGCTGGAACCGTAGCCAGCGCAAGGGAACTGCTTACTTACTTAACACGAGCAAATAGAAAACGTAATAAAGATATTATACAAATAATTAAGCAGCAAAAATGGAGATGGACTGGTCACCTAGCAAGAACTAATGACAACAGATGGGGGAAAGACTAAGCGATTGGTGCCCATGGGACAGTAAACGCAGTAGAAAAGGACTAGACAGGCAACAAAAATGGAGATGGACTGGTCACCTAGCAAGAACAAAGGACAATAGATGGGGGGAAAGTCTAACCGATTGGTGTCCGTGGGACAGTAAACGCAGTAGGAAAAGACCAGACACAAGATGGAGGGACGAGATAGAAAGGTTTGCCGGTAAGACGTGGCAGAGATTAGCACAAAAAAGGAAGGAGATGGGAAAGGCCTTTGTCCAGCAGTGGACTTATAACGGATGATGATGATGATGATGATGATGATGATTATGATGATGATGATGATGATGATGATGATGATGATGATGATATACACGGTTTATTATTCATTAATGGTTTATTAAACTAGTAATAGGAGGGGAAGAAATTTCAATTTTGTTCCTGGATTCCTACTGGCTACCCGCTAAAAGGTTGTGAATAAGTTTGAAATACATGAAAAAGATCAATTAAGTTGGTAGGCGGCCATTTTCCATAATGGCGGCTTATGGTGAAAATATGCAGTATTTCAAACAGAAAAGAAGTTACAAAAGGATGGCATAGCTATTATATAGCCAATAAAAATGTATTCACATTTTTCTCTAATCTAAGATTTCTGTGATGATAAAATCCACAATAACTTTGTAAGGGTTAATTTTAAGCATATGGTTCTTTTACAAAGTTTTATCAGCATACCATTCTGTTTCAAATGAGCTATAGCACACCTCTTTTGGCCTACCAGCATATCCGCCATTATGAAAAGGGTGTGGTAGGCTACCTATAACGCAATACCTACCAAATAAAAAGCTGTTTTTTATTGTTCTTATGTCCATCCATGTCCAACTTTTAAACTGGTAGCCACAAGAAATTTAAATTCTCTTTCCACCCTACAAGTAACAAATCTTCACTAAAAGTGAGGATATAATACTCCTCCGCCCACATAAAGAATGTAGACAATACTTGTTCATTATTACATAGTTAAATTTTAGTGCTTAGTAAATACTCACAGAAATCGTTTTTACTTATATTTTGGTGCTCTATCGTTTGGCGAAAACATATTCATAAATTCTTTATCTGTTCCCGAGATACACTAACATTTCTTGCACTGGTGTAAAATAACATTGTTTGTATGCTGTGTCTAGCTACCGTATTTTACATCTGCATAAGCAAAGATTACCAAAAATGAATTGCTTCAGAAAAAAACACCATAATTACCAAACTACTAGAAACCACCACACATGCCGTAATACATCTTAAAATAATGGTGTAAACCACATGTTTCTATTTTCATTAGTTTCCGAGTTATTAAGCTTCAAAAAGCGTGACGAACGGGCAAGAATCTAAATGAGTCTTCAAAACACATGTTATCGAATGGTGAAAACCGCGTGCTTCTATCTTTAATAGTTATGTAACCAATTCATTTGATTGTTTGTGGCCAGTTCAATCGGCAATATAAAGAAGCATAATTCTTAGATTACTTTGATACAGGTTCTATAAGGCACCTCTCCGTGGAGTAATGCATTGCAAGCTACTGTTGCAAATCATTTGATCTCCATTGGGTGCTCCATGCTTGTGGCCTTGTGCCATATTAAGCTCTGCAATCATTCTTCTATAAATAAATAAAATTAAGCATATACATATGTTTTTAATTTATTTTTGTAAATTTGTTATTGAACGGAAAGTAAGGATCCAGTTTAGCATTATAGTTACATTGTAGATAGAACCTCCCTCTAAAACCCTTGAAAAGGATTTTTTCGTAAAATCCAAAATAGTACTTTGAGATATATAAAACATACGCGTCCTGTCTGAATTTGGTGAAGATCGGTAAAACATTACGCCCTTGGGGCTTGCGTACACACAGACATGAAATAAAAAGCTAAATATTATTGAGTTCAGTACAGATTTAGATTCGGTGAGATCCGCTATCTATGAAGAGGTGGACTTTTTGATGTCCATACCTACATATAGACATATAGATAACAATGAAATCTCATTACTCAGAAGAAATTATCAGATGAATCGCCACGTCGAAGTAGGAGCGAAATATTAAGGGGGAAAAACAGATTATTACGTATGGGATTAGGTGGTGTGGCATTAGGAAATGTTAATTCTGCAACTGATACATTGGCTAGGATCAGCAAGATTTTCCGTATTGTTGCACCGGAATTAAACATGGGAGAAATATTCGCCCATTGCTTATTTACCCAAAGTGCAAGAAGAAGAAACAAAATGGCGAGCGAAGTGATTTGAAAGCAATGCACGTCTGCATTTCAATTTGTTTCTGATCCACGGGCGAAATGAGGGGCTTGTTCATGAACAGATTTCTTTCAAAGCCGGGACATACACTCCTGGGCAAAAAATGAGCCAAGCACTTTCCATCTTATAAAAGATCTTTACATCATAAAGAACATACAGTATCGCCCATAAATAGGTACCCCCCCCCCATTACTTTTTAATGGAAAGTTAATTGTCTTATAAACCAAACAGCAGGATTTTTATTATCTGTAGTGGAACATTACACAATCAAAACGGATATTATCAGGTATTATTTATGACAAAACTCTACAGCATTGAAACTCTGTTGCCAAAGATATTTTTTCGTGGTGTATACATCTTTGGACAGCAACATATTCATATTTCTGGCAACAGAGTTGTAATGTCATAGAGTTTGATCATGCATAATATCTAATAATATCCGTTTTAATTGTGCAATATTCCACTACAAATAATAAAATCCGGCTATGTTTGATTTAGAAGAAAATTACATTTCTATAAAATAGTGGTAGGAGTGTAATTATTTATAGACGATACTGTATAGGTGCATATTAAGGCCAAACTGGTTGGGAACACTGACCAGCAGTCAGAGATGAATGGAACAAGATTTGCAGCACAGTGTAAACAATTATCGGACAGCTTGAACAAACAGCTCAGTTTTCTGAAGAAAAACAAGGGAAAAGCTTGTTGAATAACATTGTCGAATATTTCATCTATAATTGTAGAAGGGTAATTGCAAACAAAATGATAAATAAAGCTTGGCTCATTTTTGTTGCCCAGGAGTGTCTAGAATTTCTGTTGGAAATTCTGCCGTGCTTAGATGGTTAACAAGTTGGTCTCGTCGACCACTGCTGATGAAGGAAGTTCGGGGTCTTTTTCCGTTAGTCCCTACCAAAATCTAACAGGTATAATTTCAAAGTATGGAAGCATAAAAACAGAAGGAAAAAAAGTTCAAGTTTAATTTTCTTTGTCTCGTCGAAAAAAGGAGGTTTTGGGGGTGGGGCAAACGGAGAATGGAATCAGCGAGCCGAGTTCAAACTCAGGCTGAGACAGTTTGTGTTCCCTTCGCATTGATACCCTTGGGAAAGACATGAATCCATCTCTCCCCTAGTTATGGGTAAAATAGAGAAGGGTGAAGTGAGTGGCGCCACTTTGGGTGTTTGTGACCACTAAGTCTAATTCACATATCGCGGGTTACGGTACTTTCGTCTACATCACTTTAGAAAATATCACTTTGGTCTAAAATCACTTTGGTCTAAAATCACTTTTGTCCCCAATATATTTCCAAAGGTTTTCAATGAATTTCAATGATATTTTGTCGATTGGTGAACCATTGGCCCAAAATCTGATCAATTCTTCCTTAGCCCATCGCCAACTATTCAACAAAATGTCATTGAAATTCATTGAGAACCTTTTTACTTTTATGACTTTGATAAGATTGCGCTCCCAGTATTTGACTGAACGCCGGAAAACTTTTCAAGAATTCCACTAAAAATATTAGCACAGAAAAACAAACTTGCTCTTACCGCAAACAAACATCATATCACTCACTATTTTCCCATTTTCATTATTTTCATTTTTCTCACCAAAGATAGATATATATTATATAAGGAGGGTAGGGAGATTCCCTGCAAACGACTTGTGTGTTGAACGAGTGTATGAACTCCACGTTTGCTTTCGGCGCTGGTTGTGTGTTGAACTGGTGTGTATAGATGGAACTGGTCGGATATGGCTTGATGTTCATTCTCCGTTCGCGTGCCGTGGTTTTGCTGAAAGGAACTGATATGAAAGTCAACTGGTTCATTGGGAAAAACGAAGTCCGATTTAAAACATTATGTTCACTTTTATTCGACTTTACTTCGACGCTCTGGGAATCTGCACTGTAAGATACGTGATACTACGAAATCTACTGTCAACACTTTTTGTTGGTTAAAGTTATCATCCAAAATATTGTGGAATTTTGACTTGTCAAACAATGTCAAACTGTCAACGCATACAGTTGCTACTGTATCTGTCTTCCAAGTCGCATCTATCACATATTTTTAGACTTCACGTCAAAACGCTGTGCAGCTCTAGAAATACTGAGTTCGAGTGACCGTGTCGCTGTGGCGGGGACGCGGACACAAATCCTAGCTACCTCTTGGGCAGCTGGCCCCGGTCTCTCCCTTCTCTTCTCTGGGTTTTCACCTCTATCGGTATGTCCATTTTTTCGTCACCTTAAAACATTACGTCATTTTTGCTTACGTCAATAAATTCGTTAGCCGGATCAGCCGACATTTGTTGATTCAATCTGTAATTTTTGTGTTTGTTATTTTAACAAAACAAAACCCTCATTTTAATAACATTCCTTACTTTTCAATTTCAGCCAAATAAAACAATTCATTTTGTTTACCATTTCTCAATATAGCCAATATCATAATCCCTGACCTAACAATCGCATTTTATATACACCGCACAATTTCGTATATACGCATTTAAACCTATTCTATCTATCTATCTATAGGGCTTATATTGCTACATACCTCCCTTTCATACAACCAAAAGTATATATATAATTTTCCAAATCGCTATCTTTTGTTCTTTAATTTCTAATCTTTTCTCTCACCCTAAACTTATTTTTAAACCACTTTTCCTTCTACAACTTACGTATATCTGTAATACCCACAGGATTTTCCTTCTGCCCTAAAATCCAGTTTTATTCCTTGCACCTTTTAGACTCTTCTAACCTCAACACCAAATAACATCTTATATCCACAGACAGGTAGTTCATACTAGAATCTACAAACGGTTGAATTCGCTCCCTACATTTTGGACTCTCGCTTACTTCATAAGGCAACCATTTTGCCTAAATTCTATTTCACATCGGCGCATGACTTGGATTCATAAGCGAGATTGCGCTCCCAGTATTTGACTGAACGCCGGAACATTTTTCAAGATTCCACTAAAAATATTAGCACAGAAAAACAAATTTGCCCTTGCCGCAAACAAACACATCATATATTTTATTTCTCTTAACATTCGATTTCTACAGTTTTCTGTTAATTCAACTTATCTTGAAATATATCTTCTCACGTTCTCATATATATATATATACATCAAATTCAGAATTCCCAGAGACCCGTAGAATTTCCATACATTCATCAGCAAAAATCACTCCATGCTATACGCTTAGTTATGTCAGCGCTACCAGCAAGTCCAAAATATCGCCAAATTCCTCGAATCCAAAACGGAATCGTTCTTTTATGATGGAAGACGCAATTTTGCAT
>VCCN01005019.1:837656-847790 GCA_006491835.1 Architeuthis dux | reverse complement strand
AGAGAGAGAGAGAGAGAGAGAGAGAGAGAGATCAATAATAAACGTGTTCAGTCAAAACAGTTGGAAAGTGCCAGGAATAGGCCGACAGTCAGGCAGACAGATATATCTTCACTGTTTCAACACTGGTGTGCAGCCAATGGAGACTGGCTTAGTAGTTTAGTAGCGTCTGCTCTAGCGTGATAGCTAACAAGTTAGCATAATTAGTTTGATCCATTCTATTGTGGCCCTGTGTCAAACTAAGTTCGGGTTAGAAAATATTCACATTGAGCAAGTATAGAAGTCCCCATCTTGTCTCGATAGAAAATGGAACGACATTAAAGTGAACTCTACAGGGCGCAAGCCTAGGCGAAGTGTATGGAGATGCTGAAATGCAAGTCAAAGTTGGCATCCAGCCGCCTTGAAGGGCTCCACTCCCCTGGTTTGGAATCAACTAGACTGGTTGCCAATCAAGGCTAGAGAGTCTATCCTGCTATTTATCCATAGCTCGTAGGGGAAAGAGATGGATTCATGCCTTTCCCAGGGGCATTAGTACGAAGTGAGCGCTGACATGTCTTTATCCAGAGTTTGAACACTGTTCGCTCAGCCCATTATCCGAGCTGTTAATCGTTAGGTCACTCGGACCTCCATTGAGTAAACATAGAACATTGGTTAATGAGGTAGTCACGCAAGCCATTGTTTCGGAGTTTGTCCTTCAATAATATTTGCTGGACTGTGTTGTCAAGTCTGACACAACGCCCTATTTAAGGAACACTCGAGGAGAATCAAACTGTTAAAAAGCTGGCCTGCGAGATAAGCACCAACAGCGAATGCCACATTCCACTCTGTGTAATGTCTAATAAAGCAATTTGTATGCATAACGCTATCTCCGACCACAAATCACCTTAATTTACACATCAAGTTGAGGCCTAACTGGTGTTAGTAAAGAGTTTCTCCACTTTCTGAAACTATCAACGTCTGGACCACTCAAAATGGCGGAAAATAATGTCATGACTATTCATGAGCCAGCCATCGATAATACGAGGTCTATCCAGAAGATATCCAGCCATTTGATATTAACGAAAAAGAATAGCCTACTCGGAGCAATGGCGCCTTAAGACCCCTCTAAAGTATTCCCATTGGGACCTCACTCATTTATCCCAGCGTCTCTTGCAATTTTCAAAACAGTCTGCAGCAAGTTAGGCCAACATGAATATCAAAACAGGCGCGAAAGAGTGGGAACAGTGATACACTTGGGATTGTGCAAATGACCTGGGTACGAATGTTTAAAAAGAAAGTTATAAGCACAAATTATAGGCTCTTTAGACAATGAAATGGTTACAATCCTTTCAGACTTCGAGAGCCAGACAGACTACACCCAATCCAAGCAAGGAAACCAAACATGGTTGCTATGAACAAAGAAAACAGATTCTGTCAGATCATAGAAGAAAAGTTACTCACTTTTTCTTGTGTACGATTTTCTTCTCATTTCTCCATATTTATTGCCGTTTTTCTCTCTGACATTCACACGTACTCTCTTTTCTCTGTGTACTAACCTTCCTTCTTCTTTTAATTTAATTGATCTGCACAGTCTCTTATATAATATTACCTTTTATCCTTGATTTTAACTCATGAAGTGTACTAAGTGACATCTACTGAACATCCTGGTGCAGTCATGTGGCTGTGTGACAATTTGCCTACCCCAAAACCACAATGTTCCTTCAAGTAGAAATGGGTCTGAGCTCTTTTGGGTTAAGCACTCTTTTTTCTATCTGACATTCTCTCGTACTCTCTTTTCTCTGTGTAGTAACTTTCCTCCTTCTTTTTCCTTCTTAAGCACTCTCTCTCTCTCGTACTCTCTTTTCTCTGTGTACTAACTTTCCTCCTTTTTCCTTCTCTCTCTCTCTCTCACTCTCGTACTCTCTTTTCTCTGTGTACTAACTTTCCTCCTTCTTTTTCCTTCTTAAGCAATCTCTCTCTCTCTCTCTATCTCTATCTCTCTCGTACTCTCTTGTCTCTGTGTACTAACTTTCCTCCTTCTTTTTCCTTCTCTCTCTCTCTCTCTCTCTCGGACTCTCTTTTCCCTGTGTACTAACCCTCCTTCTTCTTTATCCTTCTTAAGCTCTCTCACTCTCGTACTCTCTTTTCTCTGTGTACTAACTTTCCTCCTTCATTTTCCTTCTTAAGTGCCTTCTCTCTCCCCCCTCTCCCCCTCTCCCTCTCTCGTACTCTTTCCTTTTCCCTCCTCGTTATTTTCTTCATCATGTTGTTCCTTTCTACCGATCGAATTTCTTTTCTTAATTCCTCTTAGCCTAAGTTCCATTAAATTTATTTGCTATCTCATCTCCGTCCGATTTTAAGATCTTCGTTGGAACTTGATTAAAAACAGGTCTGGTTAGTCACTCTATAGAAACACGTGACCGACGTCTTTTGGCAGCATGCTGTGTTGGGGGTGATCAATTAAAACAATTGGAAAAAAGGGTGATCAAAAAAGGAGTGATCAATGAATAAGTTACTTCTCTCGCCTGTTATCGGGTCGTGATCACTAAAAAAAGTCCGAATTTTCAAAAAGAAAACGAGCGTGGATGCTACCGGACATTAAACAAGGGACTGATTTAACATAAACTTACATTGTAAATTGAATCCCCACTAAAAACGTAGGGGTGGGGGTTCTAAAAACAAAAAAAATCGTTTTTTCTAGACATAATAAGGAGTAAATGTTTAAATTTTCATCCTTCTAAGCTCATTGGTGCGGCCTATACGCACGATACATACAGGTTGTCCCAAGAGTAACGGCCGATTTGTCCCAAAATTAACGCAGTTCTACCTAAGGGAAGTAACTCAGCACGCCTAAAATTACCAGTAAAATTGAATACTCGTGATAATTAATCGGACGAGTTGCTTCCCTTTGAACCGGCATTAATTTTGGGACAAATCGGAAGTCATCGTTCTTGGGACACCCTATACATAGATAGCCAGCCAGCTAGCCAGCCAGACCAACTTAAAAACAGAAGAAACCAGTTTTGGTGACAGTTTTGGTTGGTGGTTTCGAAACGTCCACAAACGTCCTTTCAAACCTAATCTTTCTAATGGAATCCAATTTCAATGATTTGAGTTTATTCTTCAATTCTGGAAATGGACGCGTTCCGAAAACAATCATCTTTTTATCATCTCAGTCTATCTATCTGTCTATCTGTTCAGATGAAGCCGTTTATTGTGATCCCTTTCGGAGAGGGTGTCTTAGATAACAGTAACCGGCTGATAACATTAAGCGAAAGGTATATAGTGATCACTTTAAATAAAGTGTTTGGTACCGACTGATTTTCATAATAACCGTTTGATAACATTATCCGTGATTACAATAAGCAGCTTCATCTGTATATCTAAATACAGGTATCCCCACGTTTCGAAACTTTTAGTCGCAGTAGTAGTAGTAGTATCATTACTATTATTAGTAGTAGTAGTAATAGTAGAAGTATCATTATTATTAGTAGTAGTGGTAGCATTATTAGTAGCTTTATTATTATTAATAGTAGTAGCATTATTATTATTGTTAGTAGTAGTAGCATTATTATTAGTAGTAGTATCATTAGTATTAGTAGTAGTGGTACCATTATTATTAGTAGTGTAGTAGCAGTGTAGTAGTAGTAGTTGTATCATTATTATTATTCGTAGTGTAGCAGTAGTAGTAGCAGTAGTAGCAGTAGTAGCAGTAGTAGTAGTAGTAGTTGTATCATTATTATTAGTAGTAGTGTAGCAGTAGTAGTAGCATTAGTAGTAGTAGTAGCAGTAGTAGTAGTAGTTGTGTCATTATTAGTAGTAGTGTAGCAGTAGTAGTAGCAGTAGTAGTAGTAGCAGTAGTAGTAGTAGTAGTGTAGTAGTAGTAGTAGTTGCTCTCGTCTTTGAAGTACAGTTTGATTAACTTTGAGCGTTTAATTCAAAAGAATCGAATCAATAAATGTCGTGGTTGGATGACGTCATGAAAAATTGAATAGAAAGAAAAAACATTTGTGTGCATTTATTCTGGGTAATTTGAATTTAATGAAGTTGGGTAAAGTATATACGCAACAGGGCAGAAGTGAAAGAGACGGGATGTGAGGAGCGGAAAGAAAGAAAGAAAGAAAGAAAGAAAGAAACGAAAACAAAGAGGAAAGAATTTAACAAAAGAAAGAAGAGATGAAAAGAAATCAAAAGAAAAGAAGGCAATAAAAGAAAGAAAGATAGAAAGAAAGAAAGAATTGGAGGAAGCTATAGAGAGACAAGTAAGGAGGAGAGAAAATGGTTGGGAGGAGTAGAAAGAAAGAAAGAAAGAAAGAAAGAAAGAAAGAAAGAAAGAAAGAAAGATAAGGGAGAAATAAAGAAATAAAGAAAATTGGAAATGAAGAAGGAAAGGAAGAAGGAAAGAAAGAAAGAAAATAGGAAATGAAGAAAGAAAGAAAGAAAGTGAGAATGAAAGAAACAAAGAAAGAAAGAAAGGAAGAAAGAAAGAAATTAGGAAATGAAGACAGAAACAAATTTTAAAAAGGAAAGAAGAAACGAAAGAAGAAGGAAAGAAAGAGAATAGGAAATAAAGAAAAAAGAAAGGAAGAAAGAATGAAAGAAAGAAAGAAAGAACGGAAATAGGTAATGAAGACAGAAACAAATAAACAAAGGAAGAAAGGAAGGAAGGAAGAAGGAAATAAAGAGAATAAGAAATGAAGAAAAAAGAAAGGGAAAAAAGAAAGGAAGAAAACAAGAAAGAAAGAATAAAAGAAGCCATAAACGAACAAACAAACAAACATAACAAAGCAAAAGCTGCCATATTTCCTGTACAGTATAATTGACCAATCGGATTCAATCGAAGAATTCTCTGCAGCAAAAGCAATTCTTGGTTTAAATTGACGTCTTCGAAAATGTTATCTGAAAAATCACAATTATAAATTTTCGACGAACTTCGAAGATTAGCCGGAGACAGACGAGCGTGTAGAAGATTGGCGAACAAGATATGTGATCTCCAAGCAGGGGCGACGGCTTCGCTATACACAGCATAAGGGGGATAAAAAAAATCATTATATTTTCAATGTGCTTTAATAAAAAAAAAATTTAATTTATTCTGCTCTACTTTTGTAACTGTCATTTATGTAATAAGATACGACTGTCTGCTGCAGTGTCAAGCCCCACTCCAACTTCTATTCTAAAATGATTACTGCAACTTTTGTATTGTACGAACGTGAGAGAAAAGTGTAGGATCAAAAGTATATTCTAAACTTGTATTGATTCAATGTTAATTATATTCTAAACTTGTATTGATTCAATGTTAACTATATTCTAAACTTGTATTGATTCAATGTTAACTATATTCTAAACTTGTATTGATTCAATGTTAACTATATTCTAAACTTCTATTGATTTAATGTTAACTATATTCTAAAATAAATGGCGTGATGATTGAGATAAATTCAGGTATTGGCGTCCTGACGCTCGGGAGCGAGAGAACAGACGGATCTTGGAGAACGGACTTTCAAATGCTACTGCTGCTGCTGATGATGATGAGGAGGAGGAGGAAGAGGATGATGAGGAAAACAAATTCAGAATATACACGGGCATATACGCTATTGAAAGGTTTACGTAAATTATAAGAACATTTCAATCATTATTGGCATTTCTTCAAGACATTACAATTTAGTAACGCTCTTTAGCTGGGCCAGTAGGACACGATATCGTCTGCTCGATCTTGATGGAATAGTTTTTTTCACGAAATCAATCTTTTCCCCGTTGTTTTATTGTCCAATATGTTCATTCCGATGTCACAGATGGATTTCTTCTTTTCTCTCTTCTTGTCTTTCTTCTTTTCTTTCTTTCGTTCTCTTTCTTTCTTTCTTTTTTCTCATATCCAGAATTATCTCTTTCATTCTTTGGTTTCGTTTTAAAGGTTCCCTCAATTCTTTTCACATTACCTTCCTTTATTTTTAGGACCCCGCCCCCACACACGATTTCATCTGTCTTTATTTCTTTCTTTCTTTTCTTTCTTTGTATTTGTTTTCCTTAATTCCTTTCTCCTCTGTACACCGCTTCTTTCTTTTCTTTTTCTTTCTTACTTTCTTTCTTTCTTCCTTCACATTCCTACAGTCTTTCTTTCCTATCGTCCTCCCTCCCTTCCTACTCTCTTTCTCCTCATTCTTTCTTTTTTACTTATTCCCTCAAACCCTTTCCCCTCTACATAACTTTCTACTCTTTCTTTCTTACTTTCTTTCTTTCTTTCTTACCATTCCAACAATATATTCAGTCTTTTTTTCGCCCCTTCCCCCCTCCCTTCCGCCCTTCTCTCTTTCTCCTCATTCCCACAAGTTTCTTTCTTTTTTACTTGTTCTCTCAACCTATTTCTCCTCTATACACCTTTCTGCTCTTTCTTTCTTCGTTTCTTCCTTTCATTCTTTCTTCACATTCATACAATTCATTCATTTGTCTTTCTTTTTTCTTCTTTTTCATTAAAACCTGTCACAATTTCAATTCAATTTATAACGTTTTTTAGTTACTGTTTTCATGACAACTTCAAATTACTTTTTCCTTTGTTTGTTTGTAATAGACTGAAGAATTATTTTATTTTCTTTAAGTTTTTTATTACTGTTTTCTCTCTTTTCATCAAAGTTGCAGATTAAATGAGTTTGTCGGCTGTTCTCGTCTTAAGAAGCTATACTACTTTAAATCTACTGCAATCACGCCGTGCAAAGCAGCAACGGCCGTCGAAAGAAAACTGATACGTGAGTGTATGTGTGTACGTACACGTGTGTACGTGTTCCGGAAAGTATCCAGCTATTTTGAATTTCTCGAGAACCGGTTGCTAGGACTTAGTGATACTTGGCAACCAATCAGAAGAGACAAAACCGCGTGTATATAACAAGTGTGTACGGGGTCATTAATGCGTAGGTACACGGTGTTAGTCAATTCGGATAGTGTAATGGTTAGCACGTCCGCCACGCACGCAGAAGGTTCTAGGTTCGATTCCCGGTATGAGCGAAAAGTGTGGAAATTTCCCGGTGCACTCAGCAGCTAATTGAGTTCACACCTAACTGTGCGGACTTGCATCCTGCTTGATCATAAAAACTTTTAGGTATAAAGTCCTGGTCTCGACCAGTCTTGAACCTTGCAGGGCTCACTAAGCTGACACATGCAGCAGAAAGCGGATCCCAATACTCCATTGAGAGTTGTCTCTTAAGAGACAGGAAACGTTACCAGTGTTGCCAATTTAGCGCGTGGCGCGCTAGATTTAGCGCGTTTCTTGTTTTGGCATTGCAAAAAGCACTAAATTAGCGCGTTTTCGCCTAAAACATTTTTCCGCTCTTGGCAATTTTCTGGCTATTTTTGACCATTTTTAGTGTCCTTGTGGTGGTTTTGGGCCATTTCTGGCAATTTAAAAAGATTTAGCGTTTTTTTAGCGCCTTTTGGCAGTCAAACTAGCGCGAAAATATTTTTTGAGTTGGCAACACTGCATGTTACACCGAAAGCATCCAGTAATTTTGAATATCTCGAGAACCGGTTGCTAGGCTTTGATGATACTTAGCAACCAATCAGCGGAGACATTACTGCTTACGTACAGATATGTACGAGGTCATTACTGCATACGTTCACGAAAGCGTGCAGTAATTTTGAAAATCTCGAGAAAAAGGTTGCGTAGACTTGATGTTACTGGCCTGGTTTCAAATTCAGCAATGATAAAAATAAATAAATAAAATTGATAAAAAGAATTCACAAACCCAATCATGTCAGAAAATGTATGTACCATAAAAATTAACACTTCCGCCAATCATCGCTCTACAGGAGCCGTCCCTGCCAAAATTCGTGTATAGCAACTTCACTCGGGATGTGGTACAAAGATAAATTCATACAAAGTCTGTCAGGAAGGTATCAAGCCATTTTGAATTTCTCGAGAACTAGTTGCATGTTACTTGGCAAACAATCATATGGGATATTCTCTCGTGGGGTTACTCAGTCGGCAGTGAGACGCCATTGATTGAGCTTGTGTACTGCGTGACCGTCGCATTCAGAATGATCGAGCAAGTCATTCTTTATGTCTCATGCAGGGTTAATTGGCAAAACATTGGATCGCCCAGTCCAGATTTGGCTCCATGAGCTAAATTCTCAGAGATTTCAGACCGTGGACGAGATTAAGGAGAATGCAACGAGACAGCTGATGGCGATCCCGAAAGAGTATTTTGCAGACTGTTTCGAAAACTGGAAGGGATGCTAGGATAAGTGTGTGAAGTCCCAACTGGAATACTTTGAAGGGAGCTATGGCGCCATTGTTCTAAGTAGGCTATTTTCCCGTTAATATTAAATAGCTGGATACTTTCTATGTTCATCCTGGGCTCAAGTTACCCTTATACACAAATTTGCAGCCCGTATGGTGCAGCGATCTCCATAAGATTTGAAAATGCCCAAATTGATTTGATCCTGAATTGACCTTCAGAGGTCACAAGAGGTCAGCGCCACCTGTCTTATGTTCATCCTGGAGTCAAGTTACCCTTGTACAGAAATGTGCAGCCCGTAGTGTGTAGCCGTCTCCGTTAGATTTGAATATGGCAAAATTGACCTGACCCTAAATTGACCTTTAGAGGTCACCAGTGGTCAGCACTACCTATCCTATGTTTACCCTGGGGTCAAGTTTCCTTTGGACACAAATTGGCAGATTTAAAAATGCCAAAACTTACCCTTTTCAAACTGTCAAAATTCACCTGAACTTAAATTAACCTTTAGAGGTTACCAGAGGTCAGCACCAACTATCCTATGTTCATCCTGGGCTCAAGTTACCCATGTACACAAAAATGCAGCCCGTAGATTGCAGCCATTTCAATTAGATTTGGAAATGCCAATATTGACCGTACCCTAAATGGACCTTCAGGGGTCACTGGAGGTCAATGCCACCTATCTTATGTTCATCCTGGGGCCAAGTTACCCATGTTCTCAAACTTGCAGCCAGTAGGGTGAAACCGTTTGGGAGTCTATAAAACGGGAGTCTATAAAAGTTAGTTAGAAACAAAGAAAGAAACATTCGTCGTCTTTATAGTATTAGATATATGAAATCATACTAATCCCCCTTCGTAATCCTACTTTTCTCTTGACATTCGCGTAAAGTTCAAAGGCCACGCCAGCGGGCAGATTCGAAATATTATTTCCCACACAAATTCTTTAGGGGCCAACTAAAACTGCTTTCAATGTTGCGATTACATTATTTGCTGAATTATTTATGCCAGTCTACCGCCATGACGATTCTTTTTTGCTTGTTTGCTTGACAAAAGATATCTATTTTCGAAGCCGAAATAATGGTATTAAGGCTTTTCTTTTTTGCTTCATGCCAACGTTTGTGTCTTTGTTGGTAACAATTAGATTATCATTGGTTTTATCTGCACAGGAACGTGAGACGAATCTTTTAGTATTTCCTCGCTTGTTAATCCCCGTGTAAAGTGTTCACGGGTACACAGGTTTCTCCACTTTCCGAAAGTAGAGCGTTCCTATGTCCTGGCCCTTTTGTAAGGCGAAATAGCGTAAAGCGAAGGAGCAATTACCATTAATTTTAGACGGTTTCTAATAATACTGAAAGGGGGAAAGAATACTTATATAATTGTTTTGTTGACTTCTAGGTGATATGGTTAGCATGAAACAAGTTTTAAAAAGTTCATTAGTTATGTCATTTTGGGATGTCTGTGTTTTTAAAAATCAGTTTTTAAAAGCTTATTAGTTGTCATTTTGGGATGTCTGTGTTTTTAAAAATCTGTTTTTAAAATGGTTGTGTCATTTTGGGATGTCTGTGCGCCTTTCAGTAACCCCAAGGTCGCATTCACTGGAGTGTGACCAAAACAGTTTAAAACAGTTGCAGCTTTGTACAATAAATACATGTTTAATAAATGTTTGTTGCATTGCAAATTGTTCCATTCTTCCAGTTTAACACTGAAATATGGAGCGATTGAAGAGCATCTGTAACATCTGCACATTGTCTCAAAATAGACCTATGTTCTATGCATAAACAAACAATACCTAATAACTGTTATTTGATAAATAAATAATACTATAATATTATTATAAACAATACATATTTTCAGAATCCTATGCTCATTGAGACAAAAAGCAAAAGTTAATTGATGAAATCTAATGTATTTTTAACATGTTGCAACCGTCCCTGAT
>VCCN01005019.1:804378-826661 GCA_006491835.1 Architeuthis dux | reverse complement strand
TGAAAGAAGAAGGAGAATAAGGAGGAAAAGAAGAAGAAGAAGGATAAGAAGGAGGAGGAAAAGAAGAAGAAGAAAAAAGAGAAAGAAGAAGGATAAGAAGAAGAAAAAGAGAAAGAAGAAGAAGAAGAAGAAGTGAAAGAAGAAGGAGAATAAGGAGGAAAAGAAGAAGAAGAAGAAGAAGAAGAAGAAGAAGAAGAAGCGAAAGAAGAAAGAGAAGAAGAAAAAGTTCTATGGGATTTTGAGATTAAAATGGATCACCCAATCCAGGCCAGAAGACAAGATCTTGTGGTGTGAACAAAGAAGAAAAAGAACGTGTCAAGATTTCGTTGACCCGGCGGACCACAGGGTGAAGCTGAAAGAGGTTGAAAAGATGCTTAAATATCTGGACCTTGCTAGGGAGCTGAAGAAGTCATGGAAGATGAGGGTGACTGTAGTGCCAATAGTAGTTGGAGTCCTGGGAACGGTCTCCAAGAACCTACCAAAAAGACTGGAAGAACTAGGAATATGGGGAAGTGTAGGAGAACGTGGGGGTTTACTAACCACCATTACTTTCACGACCACCACGAGGGAAATAGAGAGGGATGGGTCTAGAGAGACATCTCAGGGTGAGTTAAAAAGAGGCAGAGAGATTGTAGTCTCTGGCAGGGTCGCCATGAGGGAAAGTTTGTTGAGGGTTAGAGAGAGAGAGACGATCGGTTTTCCTCCGCGGGCTGCGGACTGCGATGATGATGATGGTCGCTCTTTGTCCGATCTGCCGCTGATGTCTCTCTGTCCGGTTCTGTCGCTGAAGCCAGGTTTCGCTGTGGAGGGAAATTCATTTTTGGGACACAATTTAAAACACGAGACTTTATTTTCGTACCACGCAGGTCAATTTCTGGTCTGCGGATTTTGGCGAGGTACGGAAACTCTGTTGTATGTTGTGGTATCTAAAAGGGGTCGGTCATTTTTCCAGGATTCTACTGCTGCTACTTCTACTGGCACCGCCGGTGCCGGGCCGTCAGGCAGGGCTTATCGACCCCCACTGGCTCCGGGCCCCCAACTAATCCTACTGCTACTGATCTGGCCTTTATACACCTAGATCTTAACTCCTCCCACTTTTCAAATCCCCAACGGTTTTTCGGTAACCTGATACCCCTCTTAGTCACGCAGGCAGCTCGACACAGATTCCAAATCTGACCACGTTCCTATGGTCACTGGTAATCTGATCCTGTCTATTTCGCTACAGAAGAACTGAGACTATCCAGACGACGGCACAACCGAAGTCTACCAGAATACTAAGGAGAGTCCTGGAGTATTGAGGAGACTTGATGTCACTTGATCTCCCGTGGAAATTATCAGTCGCTGCTGGTGTGAAAACTCGAATAATAATAATAATTGAAATTGAAATTATCCAGATGACAGTATTACTAAAATCAAATAGAATACTGAAGAGAGTTTTCGGGTATGGGGGAGACTTGCTGTCATTTGAAAGTCACCAGATACTACTTGCGTCAATGGGTAACTAGCATTCCAAGGGAAATTATGAATCACCGACACCCATATATGCTGCGTTGGGGGTGATCAATTAAAAGATTGGTAAAAGGGGTGATCAATGAATAAGTTACTTCTCTCACCTTTTGTTGGGCTGTGATCACTAAAAAAGGTCTGATTTTTCAAAAACAGGCGGGCACAAACTTGTGATCAATTTAGCATAAACTTACATTGTATATTGAACCCCTATTGGACCCTATTGGGGGGGGGACAAAAATGATTTACCTTACTCATTGAGGGGAGTGTGTGTGCAATATTTAGAGTTTCTACTATGAACGGTTAGGGCTGAGAAAAGTCCGGATACATAGACAGATACATAAATACATAGATAGATATACAAAAGTTATTTACCTTACTCATTGGGGGGAGTGTGTGTGCACTATTTAAAGTTTCTACTATGAACGGTTAGGGCTGGGAAAAGTCCGGATACATAGACAGATACATAAATACATAGATACATATAAATGTCAGAACACATGAATAACCTAAACCCAGCAATACACCAGTGTTGTGGGTAGCGGTGATTAATAATAATGATATATGTGTAGTATAAACCCAATGCTAATGATTTTACTATAGAAATGCATTGCGATTAAGGTCGAAGGTGTGTGCCAGTGGCCAGGAATTAGTGCAAACATTACTAACTGAATAGGGCTATTATGTGTCATATGAATGCTCTGCTAATGACTTTACTATAGAAATGCGTTGAAAATTAGAAAGAAAGGCATTTTAAGTGGACTTGAATTGAGGCTATCATTACTAACATATTGTATCGTGATTCCAATTATTTTGCATCTTCTAGGCCTGGGAGATCTTTCGTTTTTGTCTGTTGTCCTCTTCAACGACATAGCAGTCAATATGGTTTGACGCCACAGCACGCGATTTGCCACCCGTCCCCAGGTTAATGATGTTGTGTGTTTGAGTGGCTCTTTATAACAATGCAGCGGGGAACCTCATTACCAACATAATAGAGCTATTATATCTATTGGAATACATTGAAAACCAGGATTATCAGCGGTAAGATATTCATGTTCATCATCATCAACAGCCACTGTTGGACAAAGGCCTTTCCCATCTACTTCCGTAACGACTTATCTTGTGCTAACCTCTGCCACATCTCACAGGCAAACCTTTCTATCTCGTCCCTCCATCATGTGTCTGGTCTTTCCCTACTTCGTTTACTGTCCCATGGGCAGCAATCGGTTAGTCTTTCCCCCCATCTATTGTCATCTGTTCTTGCTAGGTGACTAGCCCATCTCCATTTTGCTGCTTAATTACTTGTATAATATCCTTCACTCTAGTCCTCTCACTGATCCATGTTGATCTTTTTTCTATCTCTTAGAGTTATCCCTAGCATTGCTTTTTCAATGGCTCTCTGCGCTATTCTGGGTTGGTTTTCAGCTCGTTTGATTAATTTCCATGTTTCGCATCCATAAGTCATGGCTGGTGTTATGCAGCCATTGTATACTTTACGCTTTAGGCACATTGGCAAGGTGCTCTTCAGAATGTCTCTATTTATGCCAAATGCTTCCCAGCCTATCGTTATGCGTCGTTTTATTTCGCAGTCATGGTCTTTCTCTAGCTTTATAAACCTGCCCCAGGCAGATATATTCATCGACCTCTTCTAAGAGTCTCTCCATCTATCTTTATGGCATTTACTGATCGATAGCTGCTGTGTGCCTAAATTGTTAATTGGTAATCCCCAGAGGCGTTTTAAAAAATGGACGCAGTATTGAATGTACATTGTGGCCAGCGTCCCCTCTGTTGCATAGCGGTTGAATGTCCTGGACTTGGATAGAAAGGAAACTCGAAGACTTGCTTGTAAAAATATCTGGACATATTTTTATTTCAGAGTATACATCTTTGTCGGCCGGAGAGTGAAGAGTGGGAGAGAGATAAGGAGAACCGTCAGTCTGTCCCCAACAGGGACAGCGGTCTCGGGCCTTCCGGCTCCGCTGATGTTTGTCTCTTCTTTGAGTGTCGAGTTTTTCTGTCCGCCCTCGTTCTCTGTTCGGGTCTGCTTTATAGGTTTCTCGAACGCCTACGCAGGTGTCATTCACATCCTGTTTGTTGGACACCTACGCAATATACCTATTTCCTAAGGTGACCGGGGTCACTTACATTTCCGCACAGGTGTCTGACCCCAGAATAACCTTTTCGTGGCAGGATATCATAACACCTATAACTTGCGCGACTGATCAGTCACGCACAAGAAAACTTAATGCCGCACAGTAAAATTTTAATCATCATCATTATCATCCGTCATGAGTCCACTGCTGGACAAAGGCCTTTCCCATCTCCTTCAATGGCGAACCAGATTGTGCTAACCTCTGCCGCGTTTTACCGGCAAACTTTTCTCATCCCTCCATCTTGTGTCAGGTGTTTTCCTACTGCATTTACTGTCCCATGGGCATCAATCGGTTAGTCTCTTTCCTCATCTATTGCCATCTCTTCTTTCTAGATGACCAGCCCATCTCCGTTACCATACACGATATAGAATTAAATGATAATAAATAGACAGGTCAATAGAAACCGTCAATTGAGGAAAAGGGGTGATCAATGAATAAGTTACTTCTCTCGCCTTTTTTTATTGGGCAGTGATCACTAAAAATATTTCAGGTTTCACATATCCCCAAATCTTACTATAATTCACCGAATGTCTGTCCCTCTGTCTGTCATCGAATAACTGAAGGACGGCTAGAGCTATGGCCACCAAATTTTCTGGAGTTATTAATTGGACACTGGGATGTATGTTGGCATATTAGTGTTTGAAAATTCCAAATTTTTTAACGAAGGATTCGATTTACAAAGTAAGTTTAATGCTAAACTGGACCCTGACTTTGTGTCCGTCAGTTCAGCTGAACCGAACCTTTATTTGTTTAACTGTATAAAGTAGACATGAAGCTGGAAAAGATCGCGGCCGTAGATCGAGTTTTCAGCTAGATACTTTAATAAAATAAATAGGTAAATGAAAATAAAGACTGGTCTGGTTAGTGACCCAATAGAAAACCGTCACGTGACCAACGTCTTTTGGCAACATGATGTGTTGGGGGTGATCAATTAAACAAATTGGAAAAAGGGATGATCAATGAATAAGTTACATCTCTCGCGTTTTGTTGGGTAGCGAATACTACGGGACATAAACTAAGGGGCCAATTGAAACCCCCACTAAAAACCCATTCTTTGGGGGCGGGGGTTTAAAAACACAAAAGAAAACCTTTTTTCTAGACAGTAAAGTTCAAAGTATAAGTTCCAGTGGAAGGTTTAATGAATCTCTTATTGCGTCTAAATATGGACGATATATTCCTGGTTATAATTCCTGTCTAGAATGGGTTTATTTCTAAATTCTACCAGTTTTAGTTTCTATTCAACCTTGGGAACAATTCCAATAAAACTCACTCAAGAGTCAGCCTTCAATATTTCCTTGAAAAGAAAGAAAGAAAGAAAGAAAGGGGAATTGAAAACAATAAAGAAAGACTAACCCAGGTCTGCTTAGTCACTCAATAGAAACCATCATGTTACCAATATCTTTTGGCAGAATGCCGTGTTGGGGTGATCAATTTTAAAAAAGGGAGACGAATGAATATGTTTCTTCTCTCACCTTTTTTCAAATAAACTAGGGATCAATTCAGCATAAACTAACTTTGTAAATTGAACACCCCACTAAAAACCCATTTAGGGGTGGGGATTTTAAAATTCTTGAAGTATATTTATTACAGAAGAATATAACAAAAAAGTAGTTCTCAGCTGATGAGAAGAAGAAGATAGAATGCATTTAAACAGTTCGTATACTACTTAGTAAAGTGTTAAACAGTTCTTTGTTGGTTGAAGATGTTAATGAAGAGAGTGTGTGTGTGTGTGTGTGTGTGTGTATGTATGAATGTGTACGTTCATAATCAGAGTTAAGAGGCGCGTCTCTGTGGAACCGACATGGATTTTCCAGGCGACAAATTTGATTGAACAAAGATGAAGAATAGATCGGTCTTTTTATAGTAAGAGGTGAGTGGTGGATGTGTGGCTGGTCTAAATATCGGCTGGTGAACTGGGTATCGTCAAAGAAAAAAGCCCTCTAGCTCACTTGATGCTTCCTGTACGTGTGATACATACATAGCCAGTCAGCCAGCCGGACCGACTTGAAAACTGAAGAAACCTATTGTGACAGTTTTGGTGACAGTTTTGGTTGATGGTTTCTAATAAGGATTTTTAAAAACCAATACATTAATAAATAATTTATTTTATTATACATTTTTTGTTAAAGGTAACTGACATTTGTTTCATAACATAAAAAACAATGATCGTCTCAAAAGAAAAAAATATTTTCCGCACACTCAACTTAGTTGCTCACAAACGTTTTGATTGCGCGGGGCCCATGAAAAAATTGTTGGAGGGACGAGATAGAGGGAACAAGCCTGGCTGCTGCAGGGTCAAACTCTACTCCAACTTCTATTCCGACTGAAGATGATTACCGCAACTTTTCTATTGTATATATAATAAATAAAAAGATTATTTAAAAATGTTTTTCTATATTTATTTATTATAATGAAATAAGCTCAAGAGTATCTTTATGATACATTTTCGTTAATATCTAAGACTTGTCAATTTAGCTCAGTATGTGAGACACCAGGCTTGCGATCAATAGGTCGTGATTTCAAATCACGGTATGGGGATTTTACATATCGGTTTAGACCCCGAATTTTGGTGAGTCTTGTTCTTGTTACGGTAGGAAAACAACGTCAACATTGATTGTGACCGAAGCATCGCTCGACGATGCACGCTTCCTTTCAGAACAATTAACGGAAACACAACGCGTGTTGTATAGCCCTCTTGGTCCGCAGGAGGAAAATTCTGAACTTGGAGAAAAAGGAAGACTCGAAACTTATTTCATAAGATACATTGTGTCGTATGCGGAGAATGAAGAGTGGGAGAGAGATAATGAGAGCCGACAGACTGTTCCCAACAGGGACAATTGGTCTTGTGTTTTCCCAGGTCTGAGTGGTATGTCTCTCTGCTTCCTGGGGGCGTCTTGCTGCTTTTCCTAGGGCCTCCGGGTCGCTTTTATCGGGTTCGAACGCCCACGCTGATTTTCCGGCCCGCCATCTGCAGTCAGGGTCAATATCTTGTTTATGACTTTTGAACACCGGATGTGTCTGTTTCCGGTTCTGGACACCTTGCAGTTTGGGGTTTTCGTCGATATCCTGTTTATAACTTTCAACACCTGTGGCGGTCAACTCTGTGACCTCCACCAACGGCTACCTAAATATCCAACATGCGAAATAAAAAGGACGAAATAAAAGTTTGGTTAGTAAATGAGAGGGTAAACTAGAATTGTAGTCAAGAACTTGAATAGAGATTTATTTTTTGACGAAACAAGAAAAGAAATTGAGATGACGGAATACGTGACAGTAACAGGAGATTTGTGTTTTTCTAATGATTCTGTCCAAACATTATTAGATTGAATTCTAGAAATACAAACACCAAAGTTGTTTTGTGAGATCCAGTGAGTGTTGATTTCCTGTCGTCTGCTCTAGACATTTTGATTGTTCGCCCAGATTTGAAATGGATGAATTGTAAATGATAACAAAGTAAACATAAATGGAATAAACAGAATAATAATTATAATTGGAAATCCGAGGAAGGATTGAAACCATCCAGACGACAGCAAATCTGTTCGTTATAACGTCAACTTCGTTATAACGACACCCCCCGAGTGTGTCGTAATAACGGTCTAATGTATTAGATTCGTGTATGAATACTTTGACAGTATTTTTGACAGAATAATAATGATAATTCGAAATCCGAGGAAGGATTGAAA
Source organism: Architeuthis dux (assembly GCA_006491835.1). Classification (NCBI taxonomy): domain Eukaryota; kingdom Metazoa; phylum Mollusca; class Cephalopoda; order Oegopsida; family Architeuthidae; genus Architeuthis; species Architeuthis dux. The sequence continues at coordinate 819,319 of VCCN01005019.1, read as the reverse complement.
CCATCCAGACGACAGCAAATCTGTTCGTTATAACGTCAGATTCGTTATAACGACACAGGGTGTGTCGTTATAACGGTCTAATGTATTAGACTCGTGTATTAATACTTTGACACCACCCCGACACACATACACACAATTTAAGTTCTATCATGTTTGTCAAACTCCAGCCAGAGTTGACTTTACTTTCATATGTAACAAGAACAAGAACAATCCTCACCAAAAATAAGGGAGTAAACTGACATATAAAATCAGCATTTTACTACCGAGATTTGAACTCGCGATCAGGTGATTTCTAGCCTGGTGTGTTACAACCTGTGCTAAACTGACATGTCTTGCACACTTCCAGAATGTATAGTAGAATTACGCAAAGAAGTAGAAGTAGGAGCAGAGTTTGACCTTGAAGCAGCCAGGCTTGTTTATAATTTCGTTTTGTTCTGCTAAGTAGTTTCGTTCGGTTTCATTCTATTGTGAACCGTCAACCAAAACTCTCACAAAATCTGTCAACATAGGTTTCTTCAGTTTTTAAGTTGGTCCGGCTGGTATTGTAAAAATAAAGTAAATCATTTGAATTTATTTTTTATGACATCGTATAGCAATCCAACCTGTTTAGTTGGCTATTTCACGAGAATATTTGGAAATATAAATCAAATTGAAATTCAGTGTGCTGTATTCAAACTTTTGACCTCAGCTATAGATAGATCAAGTCATGGAACATTGATATAGATAGATAAAATTACAGGGAGACATACATATAGCTAGATAGATAGATAGCATTGCTGTTTGGGACTCTTCCAAGCACACCAATAATGATGGACGCAACTGTCGCCTTGATATTAGTAACCGTCAACCAAAATTGTCACCAAAACTGCCAACATAGGTTTCTTCAGTTTTTAAGTTGTTCTGGCTGGCTGGCTATGTATGTGTCACGCGTACAGGCCACATCAATGGAGCTAGAGGGCAAAAAATGTAAACATTTACTCCTTATGATATCTAGAAAAAACGTTTTCTTTTGTTTTTTGAGAATTAAATAGTTTTTTTGGTTGGGGGGAGGGGTTCGATTTGCAATCTAAGTTTATGCTAAATTGATCCCTTAGTTTCTGTCCAGCAGTGTGCACGCTTGCTTTTTGAAAATTTAGACTTTGTTAAGAGATCACTGCCCAACAAAGGGCGAGAGAAGTAACTGATTCATTGATCACCCCTTTTCCCAATTTCTTAATTGATCACCCCCAACATGCCATGCTGCCAAAAGTCACGTGACGGTTTCCATTGAGTGACTAACCAGACCCTTTCCACAATCTTTTCACTTCTAGATATGTGTCCAGATTTTCCCTTTTAATTAATTTCCGGGGTCGGCTGTCATAGAGAGGAAGATGCATTGTACATCTCAGAATAATACATATATTTCTTCTGAAGACGTGCTCGCCGCGACGAAATGTATAAAGATTTATCCTCGTGATAATAAACATGTTTGAGATGTAACAAGCTTTTCTCACTCTTTTTCCTTTTCCACATTGTCTAACCATACCCATCATTCTGTTGGATTCCCTCACATCCACACTATAAACATATATTTATAAGTAAAACTTTGACAAGACTGCATTTGTACATCACACAACGGCTTCCGAGATTAATAGAGTACAATGGGTGCCGAGAAACTAAAAGAACGGGGTACAGCACTTTCGTCTACACCACTTTAGCAAATATCAGTTTTGTCTAAATCACTTTGGTCTAAAATCACTTTTACGTACAGCACTTTCGTCTACATCACTTTAGCAAATATCAGTGTTGTCTAAATCACTTTGGTCTAAAAGCACTATTGGAGTTCAGCACTTTCGTCTACAACACTTTAGCAAATATCAGTTTTGTCTAAATCACTTTGGTCTAAAATCACTTTTAGGTACAGCACTTTCGTCTACATCACTTTAGCAAATATCAGTGTTGTCTAAATCACTTTGGTCTAAAATCACCTTTGGAGTACAGCATTTTCGTCTACAACACTTTAGCAAATATCAGTTTGGCTAAATCACGTTGGTCTAAAGTCACCTTTGGCCCAACAATATCTCCAAAGGTTTTGAATGTATTTCAATGACATTTTGTCGAATGGTTGACGAAAATTTGGGATCGATCCAGGGATCTTTTTCGATTTAGAGGTATTTTTTTAATTAGATTTCGGAACGGATCCTGGATTTTTTTTTCTCTCAATCGAAAGAAAATCCTTGTATCCACCTCAAAATGTCATCAATTCCTCCTTAGCCAAGGTCCCACCATTCGACCAAATGTCATCAAAATTCATTGAGGAATTTTGAAGATATGGTTGATAAAAAAGTGATTTTAGACGAAAGTGATTTAGTCGAAACTGATATTTGCAAAAGTGATGTAGACGAACGGTACCGTAACCCAAAGCAATATACAGTGAGTGCAAAAAGGTATCTGAATCATTTGAAAAGGTTTATTTTAACATACGTATACACCTTCAAAATTGACTGAATTTTGTACATAAATGTTCAATGTTGAATCACGTTTAAATATTTCTTCTTTTTTGTATTTTTTATCTTCTAAATATTTTCAATTTTGAAGCTGTATAAGGATTTTAAAATGATCTCTTTGAAATGTATCTGATACTTTTTGCACTCACTGTAAATAATCCTGCTTTGTTAGGAAATTCCGACTTGGCCATCTCAACTATCTTGTGATATTAAATGCTCTCAGGAGAGTGTAAAACGGTGCCTACCATACCTTTGTCTGATAATCAATGCGTGCATGATGTAAAGCGGACCGCCTTTGTTATCACCAGGTTTCCGTATTTAAAACTGATATAAATATGGCCGCAGGTGACAACTGGGTGTCAAATCCTGTTCCAGACAGTACATCATCTTGTTCTTTTCTCATGAATATTTATGCATCTATTATTTAAACTCAATTGCACTGCTAGCAGACGCGAATCTATGCATATCATAAGTCTTTCTGTCCATTTGTGTGTGTATAAATATATATATATATATATGTTGTGTGTGTGTGCCCATCTGCATAAATCTGTTTATTTATCCATGAATCACCCCCTCTCTATATATATCTCACTCTATCTCTCACTTTAGATAGATACGAATAGACTGAGATAGATAGATAGATAGATAGATAGATAGATAGATACGAACAGACTAAGGTAGATATATAGATAGATAGATAGATAGATAGATAGATAGATAGATAGATAGATACGAACAGACTGAGATAGATAGATAGATAGATAGATAGATACGAACCGACTGAGATAGATAGATAGATAGATAGATAGATAGATAGATAGATACGAGCTATGTCCGGAAAGTATCCAGTCAGTTTAAATTTCTCGAGAACCGATTGCGTGGCCTCAGGAGACCATACTGCTCATGCGGAAACAGACACTTTCCAGTGGGGTTACTCAGTCGGCAGTGAGACGCTATTGAGTGAGGTTGTGTACTGTGTGACTGTCGCATTCGCAATGACCGAGAAGTCATTCTTCTTTGGCAAAAAAATCACATCACCCAGGTGTGTCCACCTTCCTACAGTCAATATGTAGCTCCCTGCGACTTCTGGCTTTCCCCAAAAGAGATTTCATACCGTGGACGAGATTAAGGAGATTGCTGATGGTGATAGAAAGAGGGCGTAACAGACTATTTTGAAAAGTGGAAGGACGCTGGAATAAGTGTGTGAGGTCCCAAATGGAGTACTTTGAAGGGTGCCCTTTGTAGATTAATCTCTCGCTAATATTAAATGGGTGGATTCTCTCCGGACATACCTGATAGATAGATAGATAGATAGATAGATAGATAGATAGATAGATAGATGCTGGTTCTTTGTTATCGTCTGTTGAATGTCCCAAACTGCTGGTGGGTGTAGGATGTGGGTTCAAAGATCTGTCAGTCAGACATTTGGGGAACAGGATTTGACCTTTCATATCGGAAGAGATGGTAGCAAATTAATCGTTGTTAAAGGAAAGAAAATGAATGTCCTGGAGGAAGGAAAAGAAGCATTGAAAGTAGAAAAAGGGATTTAAGAAAGAAAAGAAAAAAAGAGAAAAGAATGAAAGAAAGAAAGTAGACATTGAAGATAAAGAAAGAAAGAAAAAAGAACGAAAGAAAAAAGAAAGTGGACATTGAAGAAACAGACAAAGAGAGAAAGAAAGAAAGAGAAACGCAAAAATAAAGAAAGAAAGAAAGAAAGAAGACATTGGCAAAAAAGAAAAAAGCATTGATGAAAGAAAGATGATAAACAGAAAGAAAGAAGGCATTGAAGAAAGAAACTAGACATTAAAGAAAAAGACAAAGGAAGGAAGGAAGGAAGGAAGGAAGGAAGGGAGAAAGAAAAAACAATGAAAGAGAAAAGAAAAAAGAAAGAACCAAGAAAGAAAGCATTGAGAAAAAAACAAGGAAAACACTGAAGAAAGAATGAAAGAAAATATTTAAAAAAGAAGGCATTGAATGAAAAGGTCAAAGAAACGAAGAAGAAGAAGAAGAAGAAGAAGAAGAAGAAGAAGAAAAAGAAGAAGAAGGGGGAACCAGAGGATGAAAAGATGAAAAGGAAAACGTAAATAGAAGTATAAGGATGATAAAAACTAGCATTCCAATGGAAATTATGAATCACCGCCACCCATATATGCTGCGTTGGTGGTGATCAATTAAAGAGTTGGAAAAAGGGGTGATCAATGAATTGTGCACTGTGATCACTAAAACCCTATTTTGGGGAGAATTTTGAAAAAAACAAAAAAATAATTTCCCCTACACATTGGTGGGTGGGTGTGTGTTTCAAGTTTCTACAATGAACGGCTAGGGCTCGGTGAAGTCCGGATACATAGACATATAGATACAGATAAATGTCAGAACACATGAATAACCTAAACCCAGCAATAAACCAGTGTTGCGGTGATTAACAAAGAAAAAGAAACAAAGAAACAAGAAAAACATTGAAGAAGAAGAAGAAGAAGAAGAAGAAGAAGAAGAAGAAGAAGAAGAAGAAGAAGAAGAAGAAGAAGAAGAAGAAGAAGAAGAAGAAGGGGCTGAGGAGATGTAAAGGAAGAAGTAATTAGAGACAACAAGAATTAGGATAATAGGAGAAAAAAAAGCAATAGAATAAGGTGGTGAAAATAAGCATAATAATATAAAGAAAAGTAGAGAAAAAAAGAGAAAAAAAGAATTGGATTTGAGATGAACACGAAAGCGGTCATGAGTGGTCATGAGTGGTTATGAGTGGTCATGAGTTTGTTTTAACAAAGCAGTCATGCAATAGGTGCTATTTAAAATAGGCAACAGACCAAAGTCGTCGAGGAAGAAAATTAGAAGATGATGATGGATGGAGAACGGACCGAAGCTCTTTTATGATGGACATGCATTGGATCGATAAAGCGTGGGTCGATAAGTGCATCCTCCTTTCATGTTCTGGATTGAAGTAAGGAAGTCGGCAGATATGATGGGTGGGGGTGAGATCTCGACTGTTTAGAGGAAGACAAAAAGAAAGCAAGAACGACCACAAGAAAGAGGGGAAGGTAAAAGAAAGAAATGACTTACAAATAGCTCGCTTGGGGAAATGGATTGGGAATTAGTTACTAGAAAAACGTATTATTCCATGAATCATTCGGACTAGTATCCTCGTCTTTGTTGTTTTGATCACAAAAGACTTACTCTAGGAATACATTGCAAATAGATCACTTGGGGAAATGGATTGTAAATTAGTTTCTATAAAAATGTATTATTCCATGAATCATTTGGACTATTATCCTCGTCTTCATTGTTTCGATTACCAAAGACTTACTCTAGGAATGCATTGTAAATAGCTCACTGGTAGAATGGATTGCAAATAAGTTACTATAATATTATATTATTTTAATTAATCTTTTAGACGAGTATCCTCATCTTAGTGATTTTTATCAAAACATATCTCAGGGAAAAATCTTGATGTATTATTTGTATCTTACCCTCAACGTTCTATCTTGCCACTTTTTGACAATTTCTTCCTGTTACTGGAATGTTCTACGGCCAAATCGCGTTAGATACACCGGTTCACGTACGGTCACAGAAGTTAAGCAACGTCGAACCTGGTGAGTAACTAAATGGGTGACAAACTAGATATACCAGGTGCTGCAAGAATTTAGGGATTATGTAGAGAACCTCCCGTAGTGATCCCTTCAATCCTCCTATGGAGGAGACCGACCTCTACACTACGCTCAATTCAATAACGCAAGCTAACCCCCCCACCCCACCCCTGCCTCTGTGTTGTATAGTGGGGTGAATGTCCTGGACTTGGATTGAAAGGAAGGACTCGAAGACTTGCTTGTAAAGATATCTGGACATATTCTTTATTTCATAGCATACATCTTTGTCGGCCGGAGAGTGAAGAGTGGGAGAGAGATGATGGGTGCCGAGAGACCGTTCCCAAAAGGGGAACTTGGTCTTATGTCTTCCCAGCCCTAGGCGGTCTGCCTCCTGGCTGCTTGGGTCTCTGAGTTTTCTGTTCGGCTCTGCTCTCTGTGTTCGGGTCTGCTTTATAGGTTTCTCGATAACTCAAGCTAACCCCTTCTGGCCTGGCAGCGAATGACAAGAAATGAATGAATTAACTGGAGTGTTCCATTCTGTTACACTTCTACCCTGTCGTTCCTTCCCGACGTGTATCCTTTCAGGTCAGTTCTCATTCAGTCTTTCTATAAACCTTTTGTTCCATCGAAAATCATTTCTTTTTGTTCCTTCCCATACTTCTTCTTGTTCTTTTTCTTCTTCTTCTTCTTCTTCTTCTTCTTCTTCTTCTTCTTCTTCTTCTCTATTCAGTGTTTTTCAACCAGTCTTCTTCGCCTGTCAGCAGCTGCCACGTTGAATTCCACGTTGAATCCCACGTTGAATAACATCAGTGTTTTTCAATCGACAACGTTTGTCCTTAATCCGATAGGAACTCGCAAACATCGCTCACCTCATTTTTACGAGCACAAAATCAATACCTATCTTTTCACAGGTCTGATTAGTGATTCAATAGAAAAGTTTTTTTGGCAACATGCCGTGTTGGGGGTGATCAATTAAAGAATTGGTGATCAAGTTACTTCCCCTGCCTTTTCTTGGTCAGTGAACACTAAAAACGTCCGAATTTTCAAAAAAACAAGCGGAACCCTGCCGGACACAAATTAAGGGACCAATCTAGCATAAACTTACATCGCAAATTGAACATCCCTTCAAAAAACCTATTTAGGGGAAGGAGATTAAAACAAAATAAAAAACGACTTTGTAGACATAATAAGGAGTAAATGTTTAAATGTTCAGCCCTCTGGCTCGATTGGTTTGGCCTGTATGCGCGATACATACATACAGAGCAGCCAGCCATACCAGATTAAAAACTGAAGAAACCTATGTTAACAGTTTTGGTGACAATTTTTCTTGACTGTTTCTAATGATATCGTAAAATTATACAGCCATGCGTCGACTTGCGTCCGGATTACGTTCTGGTAGTATGGATGCAACTCGATTTGGGCGTAGGTCGATCATTATAGGATGAAGAGAAATATACTAATGCACAACATAAGATACCATGACACAGATATATTTACCTAAACCTCTATATTGTACATATTTCTTAGCCTTTTCCGAAGAGAAAGGAACAAATGTCATCCATTACGTTTGAAACAAATACGACATTCTCTTTAGCAAACTAACAATAACATGACGGAAATTTCCGTCATTCACAGTTGAGACTTAGAACTGCAATGACTGAGATTCCTGTCATCCGCAGTTGAAGGGTTTTAAGCCCTGTAATTTAATGTGGGCGTATCTGTGATTGGACAAAAGTCGGTCGGGCGTAAGTCGACGTATGACTGTATCTATTTTCAAGCTCATATAAGCTCAAGATAGTTTAGTAGACCATTGTTTATTCCATTTGATGCATATCGCGGCACCCACACCACACCAGTTTGGGGGGGGGTGCTGCTGAGGTTTCAGTAGGAAGTACGGGTAGAGTGGATAGCCCCAGGCCCCACCCTCCTCTTTTCCCCCGGCCTTTAATAGTTATTGCGACTACTAAGCTGTAGCTTTTTCATGCGCTAAGCTTCTCTAACAGCAATCGCTGTCACTGACTGACTATCTGACAAGTCGACATATCAACATATCGAACGTAACTTTTTAATGACGTAATAAAAGAATATTTGTTTGTTCTCTTTTAAAAATCAATTCTCGAAATCAACCCGTGACGTAAGGTTGCGTTCGTTTTTTAAGAAGAAGCTAAAACATTTTTTTAACATATCTCATATCGCGGTGTTTATTTTTTAAACATTTAACTGAACTTGTGTTTAAATAATGCATCTATGGTCTGACTTTCAGGCTGGTTTTTTTTTCTGTCAGAGTAACCTCCAATTGGATTGCCTTACAGGACTAAAGGGCTCCAACTACCCTGATATTTACCCTTAGCAAGGGAAGGAGTGGATTCATGCCAAGTGAGCGCAATCTCGGTCGAGATTCGAACACGCCGATCCCGTTTTCCATGCCAGTAACCGTTACGCCACTCTGCAACTCATTAGTAGATCATTACTACTATGTTATGAGTTCGATCCTTACTGGGTGCACCATGTTGCTGTCTTGACCAAAACTAAGCTGAGCTTACTAAATACCTATATATGGGAGCCTGGGACACCTCGTCGTGGTTCAATGGTTTCCTGCAATGATTAGCTGGTCTTAGTTTGTTTTTGTTGGTCCTTTTTGCGCTGTGATGCCCACTGTTATCCGTACGCGCAGTTGTCCTTGCGCCTAGCGGTCGTTCGCGGTAAAGTCGGCGTTCAGATGTCGGTGCGTGATAGACGTGCGCGGAGATGTCGGTGAACCATGTATTGCTATGCAGGGCTGCAAGATACACTTTGAAGGAGACCAAAACATTTTTGTTACTAAGAAGATGCAGATTTGATTACTGAGTCTAATATCTTTTTCGGTTCGAACTTTATTAAACCAAAACAAAAGGTGGGTGAGCATCAATGGTAGTATTAAAAAATATAATATTACAAAAATGACGGTAGACACACGCAAAGGGGTCGACGAGCGCCATGGTGCCCGCGTGCACATGGTTGGGGATCTCTGACCTATTGTTTTTTATAACAGTGAGTGAGGCGTCACGAAATATTTCTTCTCGTCGAAAGGGGTCGCGAATGAAAAACTGACCTATTGTTTTTATACGGGATAGACGTGTGCCGAAATGTCGGGTCACGGCAATACATATAACATATTTTCTACTTCTTATCCCAAAATGAGCGGCCTAAGGAAAAGAAAGAACGTATAATTTTAACACAGACTGGGAAGAGGCCTATTGTTTCGTCATGTGTTTGTTTATTGTGCAGTAGTATTGTGCAGTAGTATTGTGCAGTGGTATTGTGAAGCCGTATCAAAAAAACATAATGTTTAACGCCATTTCCATTCTAATCGTAAGTCTTCTGATAATAGCTACCCACTTAAATCTGGAATAAGAAAGCAGCAAATAAAGCAACTAAAATCGAGTCTATCTAACCAGCAATCGTTTTTCACTAGAGACATGGTAAGATCTAAATATCTCAGTATTGCTTCTTTCAAAATGTCACACTTTCTCGCAAAGGAGAAAAAAACATTCCTAGATAGAGAGTTATTAAAAAAAGCATTTCTGATTAGTGGTGATAGCTTATTTGATGGATTTTCCAACAAGAATGAGATTATGTCAGCAATAAAAGACCTACGGCAATAAAAAGTCCTACAGATATCGGATAACACCGTTACAGGGAGAATACATGCTATTTCAACTGACATTTTGACATGCATATTCAGATAAAAAAGTGACTTGTATATATGTGACTGGTTCTCACTACAATTTGACGAGTCAATAGATACAGCAGAGTTGGCAGTTATGGTGAGAACGGTATTCAGTGACTTCATTACAAAAGAAGGGCTATTGAAAATAAACAATCTGACCTTATTTTACATGCAAAAGTACCACGGCTCAGTCAAGTTCTGAAAAGATTCGTAACCCTCTTCAATTAGGCTTACACATCTTTTCAGAACTTAAACAATGTTTTTCAATTCAGAAATCAAAACTTTGATCAACTCTTGCTGGTTGGTGGATTTGGGTTTTCTCACAGACATTACAGAAAAATGTAATTCTTTAAACTTTGAGTTTAAATAGTCCAGGAGCATTAGGTCCAAACATTAAAATTAATTTAAACAAGCAATAAACTATGAAAATGAAAAATATTGAAAAATATTTTTAATTTCAGTATTCTAGACGTTATAAAATATTAAAATTCTAGAACTTCAAAGTTTTAAAAATTAACATTTTTAGGAATGTAATTCAGCCTTGTGTATTGCTGTATGCATTGTGATGTACATGTTGCGGCTGTTTAGGCCATTTTCAGCATCCCAACCTTTTAATTAATTTAAACAAGCTGATTTTTGCAGGATAGTTGCAAGATGACACCAGAAACACTATACCAAAAATCCACTGGCATCCCAATGGGGCTTCCCGAGAAATCCAACATGGCGTTCAAGATGGCCGCCGTATTTAGACAAAATATTGAAGTAGTCATAAAATTGCAACCAAACTTGATATGAATATGGTTTGGGGTCTATTTCTATGTTTTAGAGGTTGGAGAACTGATATGTATGCAGGATAGGGTCACAAATTCATCATTGCTCCCAAGATGGCTGCCATATCTGGTAGTCCAAGAACTTAAGCATAAATACTATAGTCAGCTTGAAGATTAATCCTAATAATCAGTGGTAGCTATTGGTTTATAGAATAACATACTAAAAATTCCCTAAAATCCCGGTGGTGCTTTTTAAGATATTTACTAAAACTTGGAGTATCGTGACTGCAGCAACCCAGCTTGTAGGGTATGTTTCGGGAAATCAATTCAGATTAAAGTATATTGCATTCAGAGTGATAGTCTAGGAGTTCTTACAATATGATATAAAAAGGAGTGTATGTTCTAGCACAACCAGGGAACGCTGGTGACATCACTGCTGTGAAACCTAGCATGGGTTTTGCATTAGCTCTCATTGTTTTCTGCTGAGGTAGTGTTACAAATGTTGTTTTATGCGTCCCAAATTCTGTAAGACAACCGTACCTGAATTGACAGGATGTGACAACAGTACAGATCGCACGGGACCTAAGTGATGCAAGATAAACAATCGGGCAGGGAATAGGCTACCATAGCTGAATATTGTTATATCCCATATAGCAATAGTGCGTATTAATGGTTCAGGTGGTAAAAGCAGAAACCTTGGCCTGTCCTATACTATATTGTTGACATTGCTAGAAGTTGTACATATTCCTGCTTTCTATCATATTTATTTTTTAGTTTAACCTATTTTTAGTTGAAAGGCCTACATCATTAATCATAAGCTTGTCATATTCTAGAGTTTGTCTCATGGGATAAAACTAGAATTGCAACTGATTTATGTATCCTCTGTGGCGAGGATGTGTCCTCATCAACTCAGGTATCAATTAGAAGGTCTGTCAACTGCGAGCGTGCGTGCGTTCTGTTGTATTGGAGAGTAAGGTTACCCCTTTCTTTGTTCATGAAAAATGCAGGAAATATTATACCCGGAAGTCAAGCAAAGCGAGTTTCAAGAGGAACAGGCAAGAAGAAGAGAGTTGCTCTACCGCCAAGGGAAACACATTACAAACAGTTACACCTCTATTCAACACCAACGAAAATTGCTTATTCTGTTAAAAAACATAATGTCATAAAAAAGCAGACGAAAGAAATGTTTTCCATAATAATATAAACAATTTCTAAAAACTTGCTGTTTCACAGTAAGTTGCTTTGTGCATTATCTTAAATAGGAAGTACATATTATTATGCATGTTTTAATTATTCCAAAGTCCAAATATAAATTTGAAATATAAATGGTGACCGCCGCATTACTGGTAGTCATGAAAGTAATCCTCGACACAAAAAGGTTGGGAACCCTTGCAATAGGTACTAAGACTATTTATAATTAGTTTTTAGCAGTAGTCTAACCTAAACTAAACATAGAAACAGATAGCTAACAAAAGAATTGTCAAAAATTGCAACGTATTTATGATCTATATTAAGGTTTACTGTATTCTCTAGTGGAAAAGAAATATCATTTTAAAAATAAATTACTGACACGTAACAAAAACGAAATTCATGTTTTAAAGATTAGTGAATAACAGTGAGTTATTTTTACAATAAGCATCAAAAGGAGTACATTTTTGTAAAGCGATTTAAAAAAAAACAAAAACACTTGTTGCATAATTTTTTAAAAAAAAAGATTTTCAAATATTTTTGCGCGACACCCGGAGGGGTCCCGACCCCTACTCCGAGAATCCCTGCTCTAGTAATCGTAGTTCTCCAAAATTAGAACCTATACAACCCCAGAACCTTCATGTCGACAAGTCTGGCATTTTGTGCCTTATCCAATTTCTGGCTGAATCCCTTGCAATACGCACGTGTTTTGCTAGTTGCATTACACGTGATAGCAGCTGTGTGTATATATGTGTGTGTGTGTGTCTGTCTCTGTGTGTATGTGTGTGTGTGTGTGTCTGTGTCTGTCTGTGTGTGTGTGTGTGTGTGTGTGTGTGTGTGTCTGTCTGTGTGTGTGTGTGCGTGCATGTGTGTGTGTGTGTGTCTGTGTCTGTCTCTGTGTGTGTGCGCGCGCGTGTGTGTGTGCGTGTGTGTGTGTGTGTCTGTCTGTGTGTGTGTGCGTGTGTGTGCGTGTGTGCGTGTGTGTGTGTGTGTGTCTGTCTGTCTGTGTCTGTCTGTGTGTGTGTGTCTGTTTCTGTGCGCGCGCGTGTGTGCGTGTGTGTGTGTGTGTGTGTGTGTGCGTGTGTGTGTGTGTTCCTCTCATACTATTATTTACTCTAGTGGCAAACACAACGGCGGCTTATTTGTACTTTCGCGCAGCAGTTTAAATCGGCAAATGCTCCGTCGCTTCGGAACTAACTTGACAGTAAAAAGCAAGGCTGCCCAAAATAAATCTGCCCAAAATTACGATGCTGACGTTTGATCAAGTTTGGGAAAAGGTCATGATATCATGAGAATTATCTAGCGACGGCTTTCTGAACTGAGTATCAGGCCGTCTCTGAAACGAGTCATTTGAAATTTAGCTTTTAAAATTGTAGCCTAACTAAAAACGGCACCGGCATCCATGACCGGCTTTAAGCCAATTGGACCAATTGCTCCTAATTAGACCCCGCGCCTTAGGGGACCCCGCGGTTGGGTAATCTACTCTAGTCTTGTCCAATACACACAACGGCATATTGCGACATACACCAAACACCAAATTGCTTTTCTCTGTAAAACCAGCAATAATCTTAATTTTCTTGTGAATTCTTGAAAGGTCAGTAAGTTTGTTTATACTGTTTTTCTGTACTTGAATTAAATGTCAATTATTTATAGAAGAGCAGGAAAATTTATTTTTGAAATTTTTAAGCTCATATTTTGATTGTTTTCCATTCTACTATAGAGATATAAAGTCTATAATAAACTTTATTTATATGACTAAGATTCTACTGAGCTTGGCTGTGAAGCTGGGCCCCTTCAAGCCAATTGGACCAATTGCTTCCATTTGGTCCCGCGCTTGGGTAATCTACTCTAGTCTTGTCCAATACACACAACAGCATATTGCAACATACACCCAACACAACATTGCAGGTTTTACAGAGAACAGCAATGATTTTAATTTTCGATTTTAATTTTCTTAAAGGGAAGTGTGTTAAGCTTTAGAAATTAATGATGACAATAAAACAACAGTGAAATTTAAAAGAAAAGAAAATTCGAACCTGAATCTTAAAACCTGATGGCCACCCGGGCCAGCTTCAAGCCAGTTTGATCAATTGCTTCTAATTAGGCCCCTCGCCTAAGGGGACCCCGCATTTAGGTAATTTACTATAGTCTTGTCAAAAACATACAACAACACATTGCAGGTTTTAGAGAGAACATCAACGATTTTAAGTTTCCTCTGAATTCCTAACAAGTCCGTAGTGTTTGTTTACACTGTTTATATTGATTTCTTTTTACTCTACTAGAATTAAATAATACGTTAATTAATTATAGAACAGCTTAACAAATTATTATTATTAAAATATAAAGATTGGTCCCTGGACAACAAATAGACAAGGATAAGTAACGAAAACAACAGACGATCACCACAACAACAAACATGAGTGATATGATATAAAGCTAATTTGAATATATATATATTTTTTTAAGTAAAGAGTGTTATGCTTTAGAAATGATGACAACAAGACAACAATGAAATTTAAAGAAAAAGAAAAATCTAACCTGAATCTTAAAACCTGATTGCCACCAGAGCCGGCTTCAAGCCAGTTTGATCAATGGCTTCTAATTAGGCCCTGCTAATAGGCCCCGCACGTATAGGGCCCCCCGCACTGCACTAATCTTGTCAAATGCACACAGCAACACATTCCAGCATACACCCAACACCACATTGCAGGTTTTACAGAGAACAGCAGCAATTTTAATTTTCTTCTGAATTCTTTAAAAAGGTCAGTAGTATTACTTGACTAGAATGTTACTCGTCATATCACGGTATTTTAATATTGAGAATAAACATGTTTCGTCTTTTCTGGTCATCCATATTTAGCTGACTCATAAACTGAAGCGGGTTTTCCTCACTTATGCGTGAGTAAAAGTGACTCGATACTCACTTGACCATTGAACTGATATGACAGGTAACAGACACCCACTGTAAGCAAATGTATATTTCACTATATTTCAAGCAAAAAGAAAGAAATATTATTTTCAAAATCCAGTTGTAATTAATAATAATAATAAATTGACTGATTTTCATCGCATCCTAATTAATTAAATGCTACTTTATTTTGGAAGATATTTAATTACAGAGTTTACATTTTTCTCTCAACTTACATAATCAAAAGCAGAGCATGACATGTTTTGAGCTTTGTAAAGCCACGGACAATATATATATTT
>VCCN01005019.1:726296-744222 GCA_006491835.1 Architeuthis dux | reverse complement strand
CCTTTCTTTCTCTCCAGACATTCCAGATTTTTCTATCTCGCTCTTGATTATGGCTCAAGTCTGACTTTGAGGCCCAAACCCGACAAGACAAGGACAAAGAAACACCCGAATCCTACGTTATAAGGATTACCTCCATTGAAATTACAAAAGAATGGAGCGGCCGAAACGTCGTGTTAACAACACAAACAACAAGGAGGGGTTCAATCGCCGGAAGATAGATAATAGTATAAATCCTCTAGGAATGTATGCAAAACATGGAATTAAAGAAACGGACAACGAAACAGGAAACAATTTAAACCCAGACAAGTACAACAAAGCATATAGAAGGCTTCCCCGTCTGGTTTGAAGTAATGTAAAACAGGTTTGATTAGTCACTCAATAGAAACTGTCACGTAACCAACGTCTTTTGGGCAGTATACCATGATGGTGGGGTGATCAATTAAACATTTGGATGAAGGAATGATCAATGAATAATTCACTTCTCTCGCCTTTTGTTGGGCGGTGATCACTAAAGAAAGTCAGAATCTTAAAAAGAAACAAGAGTGTACATTGCCGGACACAAACTAAAGGGCCAATTTACCCTAAACTTACATTGGAAATTGAACATAAAAACCTATTTTATTTATGTTTTTTCTAGACATAATAAGGACTACCAGCCAGCCAGACCAACTCAAAAACTGAAGAAACCTATGTTGACAGTTTTGGTTGACGGTTTCTAATAATATCGTTATTTGAAAAGATATTACATGAAAACAGAATTCCAAGGGAAATTATGAATCAGCGCCACCCATATATGCTGTGTTGAGGTGATCAATTAAAAAGTTGGAAGAACGGGTGATCAATGAATATGTTAATTCTCTCACCTTTTGTTGGTCACCACTAAAAAGGTCTGGATTTTCAAAAAACAAGCAGGAACGAACTAGTGACCGATTTAGCATAAACTTACATTGCATACTGAACCCCCTCTAAAAACCTACTATGAGGGAGAATTTTCAAAAAACGAAGATATTTTCCCTACTCATTGAGGGGAGTATGTGTGCAAAATTTCAAGTTTCTACAATGAACGGTTAGGGCTGAGCGAAGTCCGGATACACAGATAGATATATATGCAAGTCAGAACACATAAGTAACCTAAACCTAGCAATAAACCAGTGTTGTGTGTAGCCGTGATTAATTAATAAATGTTCCCTTGTAACACACGCTTTAGAAACGATTAAGTATTTGCTCCCATCAAGATCGATTTAAGACGATTGGTATTACAGTACTGCTCATAAGTATTTTAACAAACAGAAATTTTGTATGTATGGCTCGGTAAAGTACGTAAAGACCAAATTGTATTGCAATACAATTTGGTCTTTGCGTAAAGTTCCTGTTCTTATCTCTTAAAACCAAGCCATACATACAACATTTCTGTTTGTTAAAATACTTATATATATAGGTCTCCTTATGATCAGTATGTGTTTGTGCTTGCTCAAATACTTTTATATAATATATACAGTATTGCTCATTTAAGTTAAGGCCAAATTAGTTAGTTAAATAGCTTTAAACTAGACCAATACATAGGGAGAGAATGCAATCATAGGTAAGAAACACAGTCTACGCTTGTTCAAATATTTATGAGCAGTACTGTATATATTATATAAAAGTATTTGAGCAAGCACAAACAAGAACTGATCATAAGAAGACCTATATATAGAAGTTGTACTAAATATCTAAAATACTGATTCATTCATTCTGGAAGATGTATTTATTTAAATAGGCGTCAGGGAAAAGAGAGGATTAAAAAAATGTACGAAATGAATATAGGCTGAAATACTCTGAAATAATATCTATCTGTCAAGTGAAGAATATATTCGGCCATCTTGAAAGAAATTCATCATCATTTGAAAAGATACGCTCTAAAATATGGAAATCGGGAAAGACGCCAAACGAACAAGCTCATAAATGCATTAAAAAGACATTTATCTTTTTTACGAAACATATGTTAATACAAGATCTGAAATTCAAAACGAAACGAACGGATAGAAACATGTATTCGTACGGTACCGAACACAAATACACAGCGGGTAGAGTTCATTTTGGTTCCGAGAAAGAACAATACAATTTCCATAAGAAATACAGGCTATGCTTAGATAATAACTATTATTGTGTCCCTGTACGTGAACAGAAACTTTAACTTGGGGGTCACTCAGTCGGCAGTTAGACGCCATTGAGTGACCGTCGTGTTCACAATGATGACACGTCTCGTGCAGGATTTTATTTTTTTGCAAAACATCGCATCACCCAGGTTTGTCAACCCCTTTACAGTTAAGATATGACTCCCTGCAACTTCTGGCTATTCCCCAAAAGATGGACGTGGTTAAAGAGAACGCGACGAGGCAGCTGATGGCGATCCCGAATGAGGACTTTGCAGATTGTTTTAAAACGTGGAAGGGACGCTAGGAAGTGTTTGGGGTCCCTTAAGGGTGGGGTTTGCAGCGGATTCAGGCGCCATTGCCCTAAGTAGGCTATTTTTCGTTTACGTTAAATGACTAAATACTTTCCGCACATACCTCGTATCTTTGGGCGCCGGCCCAGGACACTGGTCTCAGAGACGACCATATACGCCAGCTAAGCTTAGTATATTGTAATACGAAGTTAAGGCCAAATTGCGTTGGACACACCAGTTCTCGTACGATCACCGAAGTTAAGCAACACCGAGCCTGGTCAGTACCTAGATGGGTGACCGTCTGGGAATACCAGATGCCGCAAGCAGCTAGGAATCATGTAGAGAGCCTCACGTGGCGATCTTGTTAATCCCCCTAAGGAAGAGACCGATCTCTACACTTCGCTTAATAATGCAATCCAAAGGCTCCCCCTCCCTGAAACCTCTGACTGGCCTGGTAGCGAGCGACAAGAATTAATGAATTAATGAGTAAATATGAAGAATTAGAAACCGTCAACCAAAACTGTCAACATAGGTTTCTTTCAGTTTTCAAGTTGGTCTGCCTGGCTGGCTGGATGGATGGCTATGTATATATGTATCAAGTGTACAGCCTGCACCAGTGGAGCGAGAGAGCATACAATTTCAACATTTACTTCTTATTATGTTTAGAAAAAACGTTTTTAGTGGGGGTTCAATTTGCAATGTAAGTTTATGCTAAATTCATCACTAGTTTTATTATGATATGCTGTCATGGGAGGTCATTTCCGGGCCAACACCTGTGCGGAAGTGGAAGTGACCCGGGGACCTTAGGAAATATGCATAGGTTTCCAAAAGCAGGAAATTACACACCAGCGTGGGCGTTCGACGCCTCATAAAGCTCAGGTCAGAGTCGAAGGAAGCGCAAGAGACGGAGAGAAACTCGGAACTCAGAACAGAGAGCAGAGACAGACATCAACCGGGCCGGAAGGTACGAGACCGGTGTCCCTGTTGGGGACAGACTGTCAGTTCTCCTTATCTCTCTCCCACTCTTCATTCTCGCGAGGACGAAGACCACTATACAACAGTTTGAGTTCGCTTGTTTTTTGAAAGTTCAAACTTCTTTTTCAGTGATCACAAAATGTGAGAGAAGTAACTTATTCATTGATCACCCCTATTTTTTAATTGATCACACCGAATACGGCTTGCTGTCAAAGGATGTTGATCGCGTGACGGTTTCTATTGAGTGACTAACCAGACCTGTTTTATTTTACTCTGTGTTCTTCGAGGCCTTCTACTTCCATGTGGATGGTTGTCATCGGAGAGAACAATATTTGATAACCGTTTTCAGTCCAACTGCGATACGTTGGTAAAGTTTCGGCTTTTCTTATCGGTGCCCACTGATTTTACCGCTACTCACTCATAGCTTTAGACGTTTCTTTTTTTGTTTTTTTTTCTGCACAAACTAAATATTTATGGTTGTAGGGAAAACATGATAATTAAACAACAAATGTTTTACCTAAAATTTGATTTATCAAATGTTGTCACTGAATCAGTATACTGTCGTTGTAAATCAGGGAAAAGGCGTTGTCAGTGATTAGGAATTACTGAGTGAATAGATCTATAATGTCTCTCTCTCTCTCTCTCTCTCTCTCTCTCTCTCTCTCTCTCTCACACACACATAAATTTAAGACAAACCAGGAATATATGTATAAAAGAGATCATTATTATTTGTTATTCTTTCATTTATTCTTTTGCGTAAGGCGGACTGCAGTTTCGACGGGTGTCATTATCAACGCATGTTTAAGAAATAAGAGAAACCAAATTCTTGCATCGTGAATTTCTATTAAATATAACAGTTCGGTGGTCTTTAGTTAGCGTTCATATATTTGTTAATTGTACTTTGTGGGACTTTGGTTAGTGTGTGTGTGTGGTGTGTTTATATGAGAGTATGTGGGAGAGTTAGTGTAGGGTGTAGGGGAGGTGTGTTATATGGCTTTATTGGCGTGATTGGCTCTCCCATGCCCAGACGATGGTCAACGGTTTATCAGACTGTCTGATGTCTCCCGCTGTTCAGAGATTAATGCCATGTGTGAGTGTGTGTATATGTGTGTGCGTGTGAAAGTGTGTGTACGTATTTGGAAGTGTGAGTATGTGTTTTGTCCGTGTGTGTGATTATGTTCCGTGTATGCATGTGTAAGTGTGTGTGGGGTGTGTATGTGAATAGAGTGAGTGTGTGGTTGAGTGTAAGTATGTGTGTATGTGTGAGTGGGTGTGTGTGGAGTTGATGTTAATCATATCCGGAATCGTTCGCGTAGACATGAATTTGTAAGTGGTGTAGTATCACAGGTCAACAATGGTGTGTATAAACCCATCAACAACGGTGGAACATACATATACCAATAAATGGTAGAATATACATTACAAATACAAATAAAAACAAATATAAAGGAATTATCACAGAATTATACAAGCATTATAAAAGATTTATAAAAGAACTGACTACATATAGAGAAGTTCATGTGTATAGGTGAGACATTGTGTAGATCGGTAATGTACGGTGTCTACTACATTTGTTTTCAAGGTAATGGAATATCCATTGTATTCGCTACTAACGCAACCCATAATGGTTGAGTCTATCTCTGAGAAAAGACATCCTGTGTGTATGTGGATGGGTTGTGTGTAGTCCTTGGTAATTCAGTTGTTATTATTCGATTTGTAGAGACGGGTTCATATGTGTCTGTGAGTTATTAAATGTTATAGGGGTGGTTTAATTTGCTGTTTAGTCCCTTTGGTGTTAGGGTCTGTAAACGCTTCATCCATCGATCTTCGTGTGTTTCTAAAATTGGGGTGTTTTTGTTGGGTAAGCATTTTCCCATTTTTGATGATGAATTTAGCATCCCTATTAAAGTCGTAACATGCAAGTCTGAAGTTTTGTTATACGGGGAGTAGTTGATTGTGGTTGAATGTTTTTATTCTGTGTCTATAATTGTTGAGTCTAATGTTGAATTGTGATTCGGCCTTACCTATGTATTGAATATCGCAGAGGATGCAGTTAAGGAGGTAGACGTCGTTTTTGCTTCTACAGTTGGAATTATGGTAGATCTTATATGTCTTCTTAGTCATGGCACTAGTAATTTTGTCTGTGGAAAGAAGATAGTTACAACATAGACTGTTCTTCCTGTTGCATGGTTGACAAAACTTGACGGATTTAATAGTAGGTGTCTTTTGAATGACTGTGTCATTCATTATGATATTGCTGTCTATCATGGCTTTGATGTTATGGGGGACGTCGGTATGAGACATCACCTGGTTCTTGGAACAGCTGACTTAGTTCCGGTTTAAGTTTTAGAATGTCCCAGCGGTGATCATTATTCGAGTTAGGGGGGGGGTTAAATGTTGTTGTGAGCTGTATGCTCTAAGATCTGTCTTTGTTTGCTAGTTTTACGGTTGCCTCTCTGGGGATTGAAATTGCCTTATTTGTTTGGTCCTTTACCAGGTCGTGTCGGTAGTTGTAAAATGTTTTCTAAGTAGATCAATATTTTTATTAAGTTCGTTATTGTTTGAGCATATCCTTCTAAGTCTAAGTGCCTGTGAGAACGGGAGGTTTTCTTTTAAGTGTTTAGGGTGAGCTGATTTAAAGTGGAGGTAGTTGTGTGTGTCAGTGGGTTTGGTGTATAATGTGGTTTGTAGTTTGTCTATGTAAATGAAGGTGTCTAGAAATGCTATAGATTGCGTTGAAATTTCATGGTCGAATTTAATGGAAACATGTTGTGAGTTAAGGTGTGTAAGGAATGTATTAAGTTTAGTAGCTCCACCAGTTATATTATGAAGATGTCGTCGGTATATCAAGCATAGATTAGACAGTCATTATTAATTTCTGGATAGATATAAGTTTCTTCAAATTTACCGATGAAAATGTTAGCATTGGATGGTGCTGCGACTGTCCGCATGGCGCACCCCTTGATTTAGAGAAAGTGTCTTCCATTGGAGTTAAAGCTCATCGTCATCATCAGCCGTTATAGGTCCATCTGGTATCTGGTATTTTTCTACTGCGTTTACTGTCCCATGGTCACCAGTCGGTTAGTCTTTTCCGCCATCTATTGTCGTTTCTTCTTGCTAGGTAACCAGCCCATCTCCATTTTTGCTGCTTAATTATTTGCATAATATCCTTTTCTCTAGTCCTCTTTATCGAACATTACCTTTGTATTTGTTCTGTTCATCTTTAAACCTACGTTTTTACTTTCTCTATTTAGATCGGTTAGCATGTTTTGTAATTCCTCGGATGCTTACGACGTCATGGAAATGTCATCGGCGAATCTCAAGTGGTTTAAGTATTCTCCATCTATATGTATTCCCATTCCCTCCCAATCAGTTTTCCGAAAGATGCTTTCAAGGCCCGCTGTAAAAGGTTTAGGTGATATTGTATCTCCTTGTCTTACTCCTTTTGCTATCATTATCTTGTTTGTATCTTTATGTAGTTTAATTATTGCGGTGCCATTTTCGTATATATTTTGGATGATTTGTATGTAATTTTCGTTAACACCTTGTTCTCGCAGTTGAAGACTGCCGTGTGTTCTACCTAGTCAAATGCTTTCTCATAATCTACAAAGGCCAAACAGAGTGGTTTGTTGTATTCTAAGGATGTTTCGATTGGTTGATTTATTGCATGTAGGTGATATATTGTTGAGTAGCCGCTTCTGTAGCCTGCCGGCCTGCTCGCGTGGTCGCGTGGTCGATTTTCATCTAGAGTGCCTGTTAATCTGTTTGGGAGTATTTCTTTGAATAGTTTATATATGTTAGGTAGTAGTGTAATCGGGTGGTAGTTGTCGAGGGCGTGATTATCCCCTTTCTTGTGGAGTAGGATTAATATTCCTAGACAGAAGTTCTTATGGGCTTTTCTCTCTCTGATACATTAGCTGTGATTAGCTGTGCTAGTCCTTTGTGCAAGATTTCTCCTGCATCTTCTAGAAGATATGTCGTTATGCCATCCTCGCCTGCGGCTTTATCTGTTGCATTAGGGATGTGATTATTTCTGTTTTAGGTACCTTATCTATTCTATTATCTAAGCATTCCTTTAAGGCTGCTAACCCTTCCTCGTGGCTAATATTAGAGTATAGCGATTTAACGTCCATAGTTACTAGGGTCGCATCAGGTTGAGCTGGTTGAGCATTTTACGAGAAAACTTCAAGTACACAGTACAATGTCTAATCGATTGTGGAATTAAGACAAAAGACAAATAAATAATCCCTAGCTGGTCCAGAGAAAAGGCTGATGCAATCTGACGCAATAATTACGTAAAATAAAAATGTCCAGCCTTAAAGGGGGCGACAGAAACAGATAAGTTTGAAAATATACCATCAAAACTTAGTTATGTTAAAACTTGACATTATTAAGGTAGGGTTTGTTTTTTTTCTTCAGGGGTGTGACTCTGTCTTGGGCCCCAATGCACTGTACATTGAAAGTACATTAGGAAGAAAGGATCAAGTATTAAGGTAGTTGTTACAGACAAAACAAGCTAATAGATAGATAGATGGATAGATAGAGTAGTTGGTAGACATTTCTTTTCGCCAGGGACATGTACCTACCGTAAAGTCTTTTAAATTAACTGGTAAACGGTGAAATCAAATATGACATCGATGTGTCAACTTAGGTACGCTTGATACGGCTGACCGATTTGACGTTGAAAACGGGTACGTATGAATTTATATACAAAGAAGGACAAGCCCTTCTACTGACGTCATTTTCTTTTCTTTTTCCTTCCTTTTCCTTCTTTCTTTTCTCTCTTTATAAAAAACTTTTAGAGCGTAGAATTACCGAATAGGATACTTGAATATACGAGGTCTGTTGGGAAAGCATCCAGCCATTTTGAATATCTCGAAAAACGGTCGCGTGGCCTTGATGTAACTTGGCAACCAATTGGAGAGGACCCTACTGTGCATGCATGTACAGACTCTCTGCTGTTAGAGTCACGCGGTCGGTAGTGAGATTCCATTGAGTGAGCTTGTGTACTGTGTGACCGTCGCAATCACAATGACCAAGAGAGAGTCATTCTTCACGTCTCTGGCAGGGTTCTTTGGCAAAAAGATCGCACCACCAGGTCTTTCAGTCCAGATTTGGCTTCCTACGACTCTTGGCTTTTCCCAAAGCGATTTCACATCGTGGACGAGATTAAGGAGAACGCGGCAAGACAGCTGATGCCGATTCCAAACGGGGATTTTGAAGACTATTTTGAAAAGTGGAAGGTACGTTGAGATAAGTTCATTAGGTCTCAACCCAAGGGTAATACTTTGAGGGGGACTAAGGCGCCATTGCCCTGGGTAGGTTATTATTTCATTAATATTAAATGGCTGGATACTTTCCGGGCACATTTCGTATAAAACCCTGACATTTCGTATAAAAGCCACGACCCCCAGTATCAGTATGATAAAAATAAATAAATTACGAGATATCTATCATAGTCTGCTTTAGGCTGATATTCCATTATGGGTGCATTACCATAAACCAGTGTTTCCCAAAGTGGGTTCAGCAAAAAGATTCTATGGTTCTTCGAGATAATGTGTCTTTTAATAAAATTTAATAAAATACTTTGATGTTTTCCGATTCTTAGTGACTTCCATCAGGAATCTAAACTGGATTTATAAGTTGAAATCCGCAATGATATTAAAAATCATCTCTGCAGCTTAGTGGAATCTCTATCTGAGTATTTACCAAATTTGGAGAACAAAGATATTGGGTACAAAATCCATTCAAAGTTAAAGAAAGGCCAACAGGAGTTCTGGCAGTGGATTATGAAAATGTAATTGAAATTAGTTCAGATACTCAGTTAAAGGCTAAGTTTGAAGGAGATCCGATAGCATTTTTCTGATGCAATATATCTGACGAATATCCGGATTTATCAAAACGAGTTATTCGAGTTCTATTACCGTTTTCAACAACACATGCGTGTGAATGTGGTTTTTCTAATTATGTTAGCACAAAAACTAAATATCACAAGAGACTGGACATGGCACCAGATATGCAAATTCAATTATCCAATATTAAACCAAATTTCCAGAGGATACTGGAGCCCAAGAAGCAGCAACATTCTTCACATTTATCAGCTTTTAATAATTTTTTTCACAACAATTACAAATTTATAACAATTAAAAACAGAGTTGTTTTGTATTTTAATGTTTCGTTTATTATATGTTTTTTATATGAATAAATTCTCTCTCTAAAACAATTTTGTTTCATTTAATGTCCTATCAAAATTAAGGTGGCTGGGTTTGTCCATAAAATATAGGTATGGGTTCCGCGATTTTTGGAAAATCGTATAAGGGTTCCGCGACGAAATAAAGTTGGGAACTACTGCAGAGTAATAATTAGTAAGATGGTCTTGTACACCATCAGTACTTCAGTGAATTAGATTCTCATTGGGTGCCACATACTTGTGGCCTTGTACCAGAGTAAGCTA
Source organism: Architeuthis dux (assembly GCA_006491835.1). Lineage (NCBI taxonomy): Eukaryota > Metazoa > Mollusca > Cephalopoda > Oegopsida > Architeuthidae > Architeuthis > Architeuthis dux. The sequence continues at coordinate 734,365 of VCCN01005019.1, read as the reverse complement.
AGTTAAAGGCGTGTCGTTGTGAGGTAATGGTTAGCAATTATTACTGTAGAGTAAGTCCGCTCCTCACTAGATGCCCTAAATTTATAGCCTTATGTCAGACTAAGTGAAGCTTAGTAAATACCTTTACTCACGAAATTTGTTGAAACTATCATTCAATTCCGCCCAACATAAAAAAACATGTCTGCCCATGTGTAACAGTTTTATGAATATTAATCCTATAGACCAGTGGTGTCAACTCGACATTCACAATATATATATATATTAGTCAGTACACAAGACAGTGCCAATAAGCTTACTAGTATTTCTCCCTTCCATTTATTAAGTTGCAACGAAGGATAATATAACATAATAGCTTTATTTTACGTATAATTAGACAGCTTCATACTAAGAATTAGTTTAATTGTATAATTGTACAGCTGCTACTGTGTATTTGTTACTCAAAGAAAGCAAGCGAAAATATTTAGGAACACATCATTTTAAATTCCAATTTATTACAAAGAAAATAAGAATTCTACTATCGTAACTGATGATATACACATTAATGTGATCTCTATTTTTAAATCATTCTCAGCTTGGAGCTTATTTCGAGCCTTCGACTTGATAGATAGAAGTGCTGAAAGCTCTATCTCTGGACTGGACTTTTATTTTTACCTAATAGCCCCCCACCCCACCCCACCCGGGGGTGGGTATTCTCCTCCGGTTGGGAACCACTGATCTAGAAATTCAGACCGAATTTATCGTGATATACATGAAACCATGTACATATTTAGTCATCATCATCATCATCATCATCATCATCATCAGCAGCAGCAGCAGCAGCAGCAGCAGCAGCCGTTATAAATCCACTGCTAGACAAAGGCCTTTCCCATCTCCTTCCATGACGACCTATCTTGTCTTACCTGCAAACTTTTCTATCTCGTCCCTCCATTTGTGTCTGGTCTTTTCCTACTTCGTTTACTGTCCCATGGGCACCAATCGGTTAGTCTTTTCCCCCATCTATTGTCATCTCTTCTTGCTAGGTGACCAGCCCATCTCCACTTTTGCTGCTTAATTAGTTGTATAATATCCTTCATTCTAGTCCTCTCTCTGATCCATGATGATCTTTTTCTATCTCTTAGAGTTACCCCTAGCATTGCTCTTTCCATGGCTCTCTGTGCTATTCCGAGTTGGTTTTCAGCTCGTTTGGTTAATTAGTACGCTTAGTTTAAGGCGGCAAAAAGTCGAATGGGAGTAGGAAGATTGTGCTGCGCAAGTCCTCCAAATGGCGGTACTTCCTGCCTTGAAAATCAGCGTTCAGAATCTCTCCGGTGGGAGATACACAAGCCAAAGTCATCAAAGTGTAATGCTTTCTCTGAAACTTAATGTGACACAAGGCCCATAAGTATTAAGGCAACCAGTGAGGATTGAACTCACTTCAGTACCTCCACTAACCATTACTCCACGGCAAGGCACCCTAATAGGTATTTGCTTAGCTTACTCCAAAATCAACAGGTCTGGTTAGTCACTCAATAGAAACTGTCACATGACCAACGTCTTTTGGCAGCATGCCGTATTGGGAGTATTAAAAACTGGATAAAGGAGTGATCAATGAATAAGTTACTTCTCTCGCCTTTTGTTGGGCGGTGATCACTAAAAAGGTTAAACTTAAGAAACCTATGTTGACAGTTTTGGTGACCGTTTTTGTTGACGGTTTCTAATTAATGTCTTCCCATGCGACAAGGTATACTGGGCAATATCTGTTCTCATTTTGGACGATATGGAATTTGTTTATTGGAGGTTTATTAATTATTTATGTAGCAATTGTAGGTTGGGGGGATATCAATCTGTAGGTGTTTAGGTCAGAACAACCTGGTATTTGTATTCTCTATAGTTTTGAGAAGGGTCATGAATATTCAAATGGTTCTTCGGACGATTGAACTCCTCCTCTTTGGGAGGAAGTCCAGATTATTGACAGAGAACGATGTTGGAAGCAGAGAAAAATCAAAGAGGCAGCTCACATCAAAATGTCGACTAAATGCATTAGCCAGACAAGTGCGGATTTCAACCCGATGTGGCTTCCACTTCTCAACAAATCTAAACCCGACAAGACAAAGACACAGAAACACCCATTCGGCAAGATGTCATTGAATTTCATTGAGAGCTTTTGGAGATATTGCTGGAATAAAAGTGATTTTAGACCAAAATGATGTAGACAAAACTGATATTTGCTAAAGTGATGCAGACGAAAGTGTTGTACCCCTATTTATGGTGGTTGTAGATTAATGCCTTTTCCAATGGCATACGAAGTGAATGTAAGCAGCCAAGACTGAATCTCAAACACCGTCGACCCTGTCGGCTGGGGCCTAGAATACGCCGACTGCATCCCCTACAGATAGGTAAGACAACCCAAACCTGTCTTTGCACCAAAGTCGCAAAACTCTTATTAAGGAAAAACAACCTTTCACCAAAGTTGCAAGACTCTAATTAAAAAAACAAATAACCGTTCACCAAAGTCGCAAGACTCTAGTTAAAAAAGAATATCCTTTCACGAATTTTGTGGGATTTTAAACTGATTTCGGCATTAAATGACCCATCAAGGGTTGATATGTCGCTAAACAAATCAATCAATCAATCAATCAATCAAATTCCGCTTGCCAATTCCATTTTTCATGCCGGTAACCGTTACGCCACTCCGCACCAGGGTATCAAAAAAGCTCGCAGTGTTCCCAAAAAGAGCAGTGATCATCCCGAAATCTGCAGTGATCATTTTCATTTTGTGCAGCAGTGAAATGAGGCCATTGTGTAGGTTTTGCTAAGTTTGGATTTGTAACTCCACAATCATGCAAATTGTGCTGTGATCAATTTTTCTTTTGTTATACTCTGCTCCGCACCCGTAAGCTTCGCTTAGTCTGGAACAGCGTTGGCGAACCTATGGCACGCGTGCCCAATGAGGTACGCGATATATATTTTTGTGTTAAAACGGCAACCTTTAATTTATCAGCTGTCACCTCAGTTATCGGTTGTCTAAAGAGACTTCTGTAAGAATGCTTTCAAGCATTTCGTTCTCTTTCTCCATAAAATATTTAGTAAAATACAAATATAATAAAAATGATAATCTGCTGTTCAAAGATTCCCATGGGCACGTGAGTGGATTTCTTTATAAGATTATCGCCAATGTGGGCACGCACTCTCAAAAAGGTTCGCCACCCCTGGTCTGGAACAAATCCAAAACTCACTACAGTAATAATGATCTGGGTGACTAGCTTGCTAACTATTGTACCAAATAAATTGTCGGTCAAATGTCCAATACTCGTAATTATGTTTTTCTCGCTTACTTTAATTTTCATTGTCTTGAAATGGACAGACGAACTTCCTTTTTTTTTCTTTTGAGAAAGCAACATGAATTAAACGTGATTTTCAAATAAAGGGCATTTGTTTCCATTTCAGAGAGACATTTACTAATAGCCGTGATCTAATTAAGGAAAATAGGTGAAATGAAATACACCAAACACAATAACAACGACTGCAACTGCAAAGAATAGTTATTAGAAACCGTCAACCAAAACTGTCAACATAGGTTTCTTTCATTTTTTTAGTGTTGGTCTGGCTGGCTGGCTGGCTGGCTGGCTACGTATGCATGTATGTATATATCACGCGTACAGGCCGCCACCAAAACTTTCAATATAGGTTTCTTTCAGTTTTCAAGTTGGTCTGCCTGGCTGGCTGGGTGGCTATGTATGTATCATTTTACATCATTTACTCCATACCGGTAAGAGGTGGCAGAGATAGGCACAATCGAGGTCGTCATGGAAAGGGATGGGAAAGGCCTTTGTCCAACAGTGGACTTATAACGGCTGCTGCTGCTGCTGCTGCTGCTGATGATGATGATGATGATGATGATGTCTAAAAAAACCTTTTTTTTTTTGAAAATTCCTCCTCTAAATAGGTTTTTAGTGGGGGTTCAATTTGCAATGTCAGTTTATACTAAATTGATCTCTAGTTTGTGTCCAGCAGCATTCACGTTTTTTTTTTTGAAACTTCAGACTTTTTCAGTGATCTCTGCCCAACAAAAGGCGAGATAAGTAACTTATTCATTGATCACCCCTTTTTCCATTTTTTTAATTGAACACCCCCAACAACACGGCATGCTGCCAAAAGACGTTGATCATGTGACGGTTTCTATTGAGTGACTGACTTTCGCAAATTATTCTGTTTACAAAAAAAACTAGTCTTGTAATTCGGCCACACCGGAAGCTAAGAAATATATTGAGAAGGAAAAGAAAAGGTAACAATGAAACAAGAAAATTATCAAAGCTAGACAAAAACTAGCATTCCAAGGGAAATTATGAATCACCACCACCCATATATGCTGTGTTGGGGGTGATAAATTAAAAAATTGGAAAAAGGGGTGACCAATGAATAAGTTACTTCTCTCGCCTTTTGTTCGGCTGTGATCACTAAAATGAATGTTCAATAAACAAGCGGGTACAGATTAGTGACCAGTTTAGCATAAACTTATAAACTAAAAACCTATTTAGGGGGAGAATTTTGAAAAAAACAAAAAACATTTTCCCTACTCATTGAGGAGAGTGTGTGTACAAAATCAGTTAAAAAGTTGGAAAAAGGGGTGATCAATGAATAAGTTAATTCTCTCGCCTTTTGTTGGGCTGTGATCACTAAAAAAAGGTCTGGATTTTCAAAAAGAACAAGCGGGCACAGACTAGTGACCAATTTAGCATAAACTTACATTGCATATTGAACCCCCACTCTAAAAACCTTTTATGAGGGATAATTTTCCAAAAAATAAAAAAAACATTTTCCCTACTCATTGAGTGTGTGTGCAAAATTTCAAGTTTCTACAATGAACGGTTAGGGCTGAACGAAGTCCGGATACATATATAGATACATAGATACATATACATGTCCGAACACATAAATAACCTAAACCCAGCAATAAACCAGTGTTGTGGGTAGCCGTGATTAATTAACAAATGTTCAGTTGTAATACACGCTTTCAAAAACGATTAATTATTTGCTCAGGTCAAGATCGATTTAAGACGATTTGTATTACACAGTACAGCTCATAAGTATTTCAACATGTGTTGTGGGTAGCGGTTATTAACAAACGAAAGAAGAAAAAGAGAATAGGAGTAAGAAAGGGATGAAGGAAGGAAGGAAGAAAATCAAAAAGAAAAGGAGGAAAGAAAGAAAAGAGAAAGAATGGAAGAAAGAAAGAAAGAAAGATGAAAAGGAAGAAGAAAAGATAAAAGAGAAAGAAAGAAAGAAAGAAAGAAAGAAAGATGGGAAGAAAGAAAGAAGGGAAGAAAGACGGGAAGAAAGACGGAAAGAAAGAAAGAAAGAAGGAAGGAAAGAAAATCAAAAGAAAGAAAGATGGAAAGAAAGAAGGAAAGATAAAAATCAGAAAGAAAGAAAGAAAGATGGGAAGAAAGAAAAAAGGGAAGAAAGACGGCAAGAAAGAAAGAAAGAAAGAAGAGACAGAAAAAAAAGAAAATCAAAAGAAAGAAAGAAGGAAAGAAAGAAAGAAAATCAAAAGAAAGAAAGAAAATCAAAAGAAAGAAAGAAAATCAAAAGAAAGAAAGAAAGGAGGAAGAGACAGAGAAAAAGAAAATCAAAAGAAGGAAAGAAGGAAGGAAAGAAAGAAAGAAAGAAAGAAAGAAATAAAATCAAAAGAAAGAAAATCAAAAGAAAGAAAACCCAAAAAAAGAAAGAAAGAAAGAAGCTAACAATATAAGACGACGTTTGCGCAGTTCAATCAATCAAGGTCAATGTCATCTGGCATATTTCACCCGACCGACAGAGAGAGAGAGAGAGAGAGACACGTACGTCGGCCGATAAGAGAGAGGCCTCCACCAATCTGAACAATCTTCTGCCCAAGTATTTAACTGTTAAATTACAGTGATACGTTGGTTAGCTACCTTCCTAAAAATGCACCACTAAATGAAACAGTCATTATAACACAAATAGCATGTCCACAACACATCTCTTTGCCTTGCTGCTCTGCTCCCAGTCATTCTCATTATTATTATTAAATATATAATGTCGTTGTTGAGCCTCAACAAGATGGATTAGTGCTGCGTATCTCATCTGGTAGCTACTTTCCGTGGCCGGTGAAATATCACTAGGCGTCGATGTATACCAATACATGATAAATTATTGTGTATGTGTATGTGTTTATTCTCATATATATGGCACATTAACCAGTGTAAATTATACAGCAGAGAGTTCTCAAACCAGGGTACGCGTACCCCTAGGCAGGGGCACTGGAACCACGGGAGCAGTGGGGCCTACTGCACCCCCTCACCTTCTTGGCTCGGGGTTAGCGGGGGCAGCTGTGTGCCCTCTATGAAAAAGGGAAAGTAAACGTTTTATTTTCATTAATAATTTGTTCTGGTGTCTTAGTTATTTTATTTGAGGAGTGGACTTTAAATGAGTATATAAAACATTTTTAGCAATAAAGTTAGCTTTAGCATATTTTAGCCATTTTTAGCCATCACAATAAAACATTTCTAGCAATAAAGTTAGCTGTAAATTAACACTTTAGCAGCTTTTAATCATCACAATAAAAAAATGTTAGTGATAAAGTTAGCTGGAAATGAACATTTTAGCAGATTTCATCCATTTTTTAGCCATCACAATAAAACATTTCTAGCAATAAAGTTAGCTGTAAATTAACACTTTAGCAGATTTTAGCCATTTTTAGCCCTCACAATAAAACATTTCTAGCAATAAAGTTAGCTGTAAATTAACACTTTAGCAGATTTTAGCCATTTTTAGCCATCACAATAAAACATTTCTAGCAATAAAGTTAGCTGTAAATTAACACTTTGGCAGATTTTAGCCATTTTTTAGCCATCACAATAAAACATTTTTAGCAATAAAGTTAGCTGGAAAGGAAAAACTTTAGCCGATTTACCCATTTCCAAAGACAGTTTAAGCTATAATTATTTTTTTTTTCGCAAAATTCCCTTTCTGAAAGGCTGCCCCCTGCCCAAATTATTTCCGGTGCCCCTGCCCCTAGGGGGAGTCAAGAGAAATTAAAGGGAATTTTGAAGTAATCTCAACCAACTAAACACTGTGTCTTGTGAACTTAACATACAGTTGGCAACTTCGTAAATCGGAAAGATCATTCCGTAAAATCGAACATCTCTTGCAAGCTCTGGGTGTACCAGTTTTTCATTTAGAATAAACCACATTTCGTGTACGACTGTCAATTGAGAATAATATGCAGGTTTGTCACTCTGAAACAGTGCCTAGAATTGAATTACTTATTAGAAAGTCCATCCATCTGATTAAAAATGTAATCAAATGAAAATTCTTACAAATACTACAAGTCTATTGTCTATTCTATGGTATCCATACATTTTACACTATATCCTTCACAAGGGCTACGCCAACACCACTGCCGGACATGACGAAGGTGTACGCTGGAAGATAAAGTTTGAGAACCCCTGCTATACAGTTATTTTGGAGACTGTCCATAATGCTGGTTTATCATTATTCATTTCGGAAATTTAACATTACTAAATGTATTATAAAAAATAATTGAAAAGGAGAGCTATAGCGAATCCGATACATAACACCAAGCAATCATGTCAATAATTTGCAAGTGTGGGGCACCCAGTGAGGATCGCTCACTATACAATAGTAATTATTTGCTAAACTAGCTCGGTAACCATTACTCCATGGTCAGGCGCCTTAATGGCTATTAACCAATACCAATACCACACGTTTGGGGCATCCAGTGAGGATGAACTCACCTCAGTCGTAATAGTACATTAAACTAGCTCAGTGTTTTTCTAAACTTACGTCACACACACACATAGGTTTGTTATTATGTCTGTAGTCTAATGATGAAAACAAAAGCATGTATTATAGACAACAAATATTTTTCATCATAATCTCCTTCCTTGTCAATGCACAGAGCCCAACGCTTTTCCATAGATCACAAAAATCGAACATTATACAATGAAAGTTTCAAAGTTCAGCTAATAACTGTGTCAGGATACCAACTTCTTGATCCATCCTCTTATATATATATAGTCAATCAAGCCTATTAAACCATAATAGCG
>VCCN01005019.1:703518-716638 GCA_006491835.1 Architeuthis dux | reverse complement strand
TTATTACATTTTGTTCTAAAGTTACAGAGAAAACAAACTGTTTAAGTTATTTTGCACCTCCCTGTATTTTTCATCATAAATTTTTGCACCTCCCTGTATTTTTCATCATAAATTCAGTGGTGTTAAATTCCCGAAATAAATAATGACAAGGGACTGCATATTGGACAATCTCCGAAATAACTGTACACTGTACACTTGGGTTAATGAGCCATGCGTATGAGAATAAATACATACACAGTGATTTATCGTGTAGTGATATCGATCGTTAATCTAGTGATATGTCACCAGCTCTGGAAAATAGCTACCAGGTGAGATATACAGCACTAATCCATTCAATCTTGTCAAGGCTCAACAACGACATCATATATTCTAAAATGATTGCTGGCACCACCTCTATTTATGCTATGACCCCGGACCGTAGCTACCCAGCCTAGCGAGCCCAGATCGAGCCAATCCGGGCTACAGCAAGAAAAATCCGGGTATTGAAAGAAAGAAGGAAGGAGGGAAGCAAAGAAGGAAGGAGAGAAAGGAAGGAGAGAATGTGAGAGAGAGAGAGAAGACGCGAAACAAGCCTGGCCGCTGCAGGGTTAAACTCCACTTCTACTTCTACTTCTATACAAACTGACGATGATTGCTGTAACGTTTCTGTTGTATATATAATAAATAAATTCGTAAATATATAAGACGTGTCAGTTTAGCTCAGTTGGTAAGAGAGCCGCCTAATAATCACTGGTCGTGATTTCAAATCACGATAGAGAAATGTTAATTTTATATATCAGTTTCGTTTAACATGACGTGATAGACACAGTGAAGAGTTTACTGTTCTTGCTCTTGTTATTCTTGTTATGGGGGGAAATTAAGTCAATACTTATACAATAATAACTCAAAGCAAATTAATTTGATCATTTGTTTGTTTGTCTATTTTCGTTTCTTCCCTCCACTCCCTGAATATGACTTCAATTCAGCTATCGGAAATATCACCATGGCTGATGAAGTTTTGATATTTTGCCATCCAATCTTTTGTCACTGTGATGTTTGTAGGCGTGTCCGCGCCCTGTGTTGACCTACATACGGGGAATCGACACCTGACGAAAGAAAATGCCAAACTCGTATAAAAGTTAATTTTATCGTCAAAGTTTTTGTACCATTAGTAAGAAAAAAGATTGAGGAAAAATCCGATATAAAAATTATTTCTGTACACCTTATAGAACCAGAGATATTTTTTAAAAATAAATACAGTAGAAAATAAATAGTGTAAAAAGTTGTGACGAAATGCAAACAAAACATAAGTCAATTTGCATTAGAACATTTGCCATAATTTTACACCTAGATTTTAAAATTTATCAAAAAATCAAATTATTATTGGATTTTAATAAAATTTTCAGTACTTATCTAATAAAGTTATTCAAAGAAGTTTCCATTCCAAATTTCGGAAAAAAACGAGCACAACCTCTCCCCTAAGTCATTTGCTAATCAAGTATATTTATAATTTTGGACTATTCATAATGTTTACACCTATTGAAGATAGGTCCATGGAGAAATAAATTCTGTTTAATGCTCTTTAATTAAATATATTAATATGGAAAAAAATACTGATCTGGAAGTATTTTTTATATATACTTTTGTTTTTGGGGAGCTGATTTTTAGAAGAAGGATACATAGTTAAAACGTCGTCACTGGCGTCTTCCCATAATTCCCTGAGACCAGAAAGATAAAAGGACGTGTCGGTCGCCACACCCATTCTCTCTCTTTCTCTACAATACACCGAATAATTGATTTTTTGGGACAACAATTTCCTTTTTTTTTAAAACTCATTTCAGAAAGAATGAAGAAGACTACAGCCATATTTTCCTGAAGTTGAAGACGAGGACTAAAATCATTGTTGATAAAAATATACATCGAACAAATATGGTGTTTGAAAAAAAGAAACATACATATTCAATGCCCGGATTTTCCTTGCTGTCGCCCGGATTGGCTCGGTCTGGGCTCTGTAGCAGCTACTGCCAGGGTCATTATAACATAGCATAAATAGAGGTTGTGCCATTTTAGAATATATGATGTCGTTGTTGAGCCTTGACAAGATTGAATGGATTAGTGCTGTATATCTCATCTGGTAGCTAGTTTCCAGAGCTGGTGAAATATCGGTAGATGTTGATCGATATCGCTACATTATAAATCACTGTGTATGTGTTTATTCTCATACGCATGGCACATTAACCAAAGTGTACAGTGCACAGTTATTTCGGAGACTGTCCACGATGATGTCCCTTGTCATTATTTATTTCGGGAATTTAGCATCACTAAATTTATTACGTTTTTAAATAAAAAAGTCTTATGAATATTAGTTCACCTACTGCAATTGCTACGTCGTACAATAAGTTTACATCATATAATAGTACAGTGGTCCGTGGCCCCCAGGTTAGGAAAAAATGCATCAAATGTTGGGGAGGGGGGGGGGTTCAAGGGGCTTAGCCCATCTGGCCCCAAATCTCCTGCTTACACCCCTGAACATATTGGAAAATCAACAGATTACTCATAATTTTCTACTACATTCTTGCACGTATTGAGCTCCATACCTGTCACGTGTCACTGCTGCTGATGTCATTGACAGGTCTCTCTTCATTAAGCCACCGTGTCTTGGATATTTTACACCCCCCCCGCCCACTGTTAACAAAAGGTATTTTTTCATTGTTTTATAGGGACAAAATGGAGATTTTTTTTTAACAGTCTGGTTGAGTAATGATGATGGTAACTATTTATAATTAAATCATCTTCATCGGAAGAATACTTGATTTTTAATAACATTTTTTCTATAGAATTTCAATTATTTTAAAAACTGTTTTAAACTTTACAAATAGCGCCGACATTATTGATTTTGCCGATATAACAAGTTCAGTTCTACGCCGTAATTAAAGAGAATCTGTTTTTCTTTTTTTAGACAACAATTTGGTCTTTTTCCTTTCAAACAAAAACAAGAACAACATTTTTTTTAAATTTTAGTTACGTTTTTAAAATTGTGTGCCGAGGATTTTTCAAAAGTGCGTGAGCATTTCTATATGTTTGCGATGTTGTACCCCACATAATAAAAAAAAACTCTTACCTTTATCTTATGCATTTTTGAGCGGGTTAAAAAGACTGAATTTTTTGTTTATAATAATGGAAACTTCTTTTCACTTTCATTTATATTTATAAAAATGGAAATTCTTTTTAATTCTTTTTACTAATTTTCAACTTTTACTATCTGATATTTCTACACACATACCAGTTACAAATCATATTTTATTTCTGTTACAGTTTTCTTTCCTATAATCAAAGAATGTGCCCAAACAAACTTTATTAAGAAGAAACAATCTGTCTTGTGTGAAATAGAAACGTACAGAAAGACAGTAAGCCAGACCACGATATTTGGTTTCATAAGGAAAAAGTTGATGCCAAGGAGAAAGTTCCTTTCAAACGCATAGTTCCTTCAGGTTGTCTCAACTTTTGGAAAACGTCCAAAATAATAGAAAACTCCGATGTCAAAGAGACTAAAGTTGAAATATGATAAGGACAAAAACCTGAAACTCAAATTGCTATGAAACTCAAATCGAGATTGGCTCAGACTTTGTTCAAAGGAAAGAAACTAAACCAGCAATTCAAGAAGAAATAATTCCCGCAGGCTTTCCATAAAACTTCCCAAGAAGCCAATATTTCAGTCAAATCCTGTTTTAAAAAATAAGTACAAAACACCAAAGATTCAGTTGTCACTGATATAAGTTGTATCCATGGATTGAATATTCAGAACAAGATGACCACATAACTTGTTTTCCCTCTTACGAATTTGGTAAGAGTGGGGATATTAAATTTGTTATTAAAAACTGTGCTTATCTCGAATTGTTTTCAAGTCATTCAAAATCTAAGCATTACATGGATTGTATGGCGAAATGACCCAATCATAATCACATGGCAAAACAAGGAATCTCGACTCTCAGTTTAATGGACGCAAATGTTAAACAGAAAATAGAAAAACGTGATTTTTTTAAGAGAATCATCGAAACTCTGATCTTTTGTATTCAGCAGAATATTGCACTTCGTGGTTCCAATGAAAATCGTGACAGTTTGGGTAAAATCAGTGACGTGAACAGAAGGACACTTTTGGAATTAACCAGTTTCCAATGTAGAGAAAATCGTAATTTTAAAGCAGCGGTTGAAAAAGGTCATTTTCAACGACATCAGTGGTTGTTACCTTGTTATGATATACTGCTACGAAAAGGTTATTCCGGGGTCAAACACCTGTGCGGAAATGCAAGTGACCCGCTCACCTTAGGAAATAGGTATATGCGTGGGTGTCCAACAAACAGGATGTGGTAAGCGGAAATGACACCTGCGTGGGCGTTCGAGAAACCTATAAAGCAGACCCGAACAAAGAGCAGACCCGGACAGAAAACTCGGAGGACTCAACGGGGGGGGGGGCAGATCGCCTAAGCCAGGCTGGAAGGCACGAGACCGCTGTCCCTGTTGGGGACAGACCTATCTCTCTCCCACTCTTCATTCTCCGACCGACAAAAGCTATGAAATAAAAATATGTCTCATATTTTTACAACCAGTCTTCGAGTCCTTCCTTTCTCGCCAAGTCCAGGACATTCACCGCACTATACAATAACCTGACATACAGAATGAGCTCGTAGATCTTATTGTTGATCAAGTTGTTCGTCGCATTTCTGAACGGGTTAAAAAGGATGAATCTTTTGGACTATTTAGATGGAATCGTCGATGAAAGATTCTTTGGGTTTTATGATACCGTTTCTACAATAGGAGAAGCTTTGACAAAGTTTCTTTGCGATGTTTTAGTGAAGCGTGAATTTGATTTCAACAATCTCGTGGGTTTAGGATTCGATGGCGCATCTGCTATGAGAAATTAAGGAAAAAGGAGTTGCTGGGCTAATGAAAGAAGCTTAGAATTCAATTCATGTACATTGCAATGCACATCGTCTTAATTTGGCTCTTCAAAAAGGCCTCAAATTGGTTCCAGCATTGCGAAATTGTATGGGAATTATGGATACAATGTTTAATTTCTTAGAAGGGTCTCCTAACCGTCATGGTGAATTCATGGTCATGCAAGAAGATGACAACTTGGATCCAACAACATTGAAAACAATGTGCAACACTCGTTGGTATCACGTTATGCAGCAGTAAAAGTTGTTAAAAAAACTCTGCGTTAGAGCTCGTAATGGTCTCCTCATTGCCTCTTTGGACTTTCAATTTTTATTTTGTCCTGTAAAGAAATATCCTGTCAATGGTTTATCAACCTATTTGCCATCAAAATACTTCGATCTTGGCACTGCACGAAGCACAACGTCTTCTGTCATCAAAAACTTTGAAAACATGCACAACTTGGAAACATTTGTAATTCTGTTTGACAATTGCTTTCAACAAAGTAATGAAATAAAAAATTGTCTTTTTGTGATGCGACACTTCCACGTCATCTCACCCATAACACCCTTTCTGAGGGTTATGAAGGAGCACCATCAACATCGTCCAATTATTCGTCTGCAAGGGAATTTTATTTTGAAGAAATATACTCTCCAGCTATTGATCAGATTGTTTCAGAAATGAGATACAGATTTGAAGGTAAAGATCAAGACACTGTGGTTGCTTTGCAGCATGTTGTTACTCGTATTGCTGAAGATAAAAGCGCAATTGAATTCGCTTCAGTGGCTTATCGTCTGGATAAAGGTCTTGTGAGGGCAAATCACAAAATCATCATCGGTATGGAATTTTCAAATGAAGAAAAAAACCAACTCGAGAGTTGGTGAAACTCTTCAATGGATCCATAAGCATGACATTTTCAACTTCTACCCCAATTATGGAAGGCTTGTCCATGTTTTTTTCGACAATCCCAGTGACAAACTCTTCTGGGCGCAGTTCCAGCAGTCTACGGCAAATCCTCACTTATTTTCACTATGACAGAAGAAAGAAAGACTTTCAAACTGGGCCATAATCCACTGTAATCATGATATTTCTTATGAAGTGTTACAAAATGATTTGGACATTATTGTAGATTATTTTGATAAACATAGTAGAAGGGGAACATATCTTATTGTATAACCATGAAATTGTTCTTTGTAACAGTGTTGACATTGATGTTATAAAGTTCCTTTGAGTAGGGAAGACTCTCCCCAAATTTAGAAAAAAATAACCCATTCAAACAAAGAAAATGTATGATTTTTATGTTTTTTCTACAAAGTTCCGCTTCTCCCTCACTTACATTTTCATCATGTCTTAGGAAAAGTTGCAATTACCGTAAAGATTACAAATTAGAAATAAAAGAATTACACTTGGTTAAATTTGAAAATTAAAAATGTAATAATGGTTTCTAGACCCATTTTTCACAAGGAATTTGATTATGATATTAAAAATTCTCCAGAATTTGGCAGACGTTCAGAGCCCTGAATGAGCATTTTTTGCACTCTATTGTATGAATATATATTAAATGGGTGTGACTTTCTTTGTGTTCGGTGTTTTATAAACCACAGCTACGGCCCTGTATGACCCCGTATAGCGCTGTTTCGTTTAACGCTGCATTGACTAGGAACGTATCGAGAGAGCTAACCGGGGTATCACTGTATATTAATATCACTCAGAAGTACCACTACAGCTCATAGCAGCTACCGAGACTCATTTCGCAAACAGGCTTTCTCTTTTAACAATCCGAAGCAGGTTCCAGTCTACAATGAAGCACATTAGTCCAAACCCGGTATTTATTCACATGCACACTAACATCATTTTTCTGCTTATAAAACCAGATTTTAGAAGCAACTATCACGTTCAGTTCATTGACCGTCGCCGTGAGGGGGGGTCCTGGGGGCAGAAGAAGCTGAGGTGCTCCTCAATGGCAGTTTGTCTACAGCCTGCAGCGAAAGTTCTGGCTTGGTTATGTCTATCCACCCTTTGACCTGGCCGTCGCCTGTACATTCTCCTCGAGTGTGCCGTGAATGATGATCTAGCACAGGGTTTCTCAACCTTTTCCCCCTATCAACCTTTTTTGGTTATTCTTTTAAATCTAACGCTCCTTTCAGCTCAACTTTCGCCCCCTGGTGTCGATTTTGCCCCATTTTGTTTGATATATTGAGCGTAGTGTAGAGATCTGTTTCCTCCTTAGGAGAATTAACAGGATCGCCACTGGTGGCTCTCTATATGATCCACAGCTGCTTACGGCACCTGGTATCCCCAGAAGGTCACCCATCTAGTTACTGACCAGGCTCAACGTTGCTTAACTTCGGTGATCGTAAGAGAACCGGAGTATCCAACGCAAGTTTGGGGGTAACTTTTAAAGAACGAACCGAAACGAAACAAAGTGTCTAAGCAACTACAGGTGCATCACAAAAATATTCTAGATTGATTACAAATAAAATGAAATATTTCAAGCCGTTTTTTTGTTTTAATTTTGATGATTACAGCTTACAGCTCATGAAAATCAAAAATCCACTACTCAAAATATTAGAATATTTCAAAAGATCAATAAAAAAAAAAGGATTTATAATACAGAAATGTCGAACTTCTGAAAAGTCTGTTCATTTATGCACTCAATACTTGGTCGGGGCTTCTTTTGCATTAATTACTGCATCAACGTGGGGTTCAGGTCAGGCGAGTTGGCTGGCCAGTCAAGCACAGTAATACCATTGTCAGCAAACCGGTTACTAGTAGTTTGGGCACTGTGGGCAGGTGCCAAGTCCTGCTGGAAAAGAAAATCAGCATCTCCATGAAGCTTGTCAGCAGACGGCATCTCCATAAAGCAGAGCATCTCCATGAAGCTTGTCAGCAGACGGCATCTCCATAAAGCAGAGCATCTCCATAAAGCTTGTCAGCAGACGGAAAATGTTTTGGTAGATGGCTGCGTTGAGTTTGGACTTGATAAAACACAGTGGACCAACACCAGCAGATGACATGGCATCCCCCAAATTATCACTGGCTGTGGAAACTTCACACCAGACTTCAAGCAACTTGGATTCTGTGCCTCTCCACTCTTCCTCCAGACTCTGGGACCCGGTGATTTCCAAATGAAATGCAAAATTTACTTTCATCTGAAATGAGAACTTTGGACCACTAAGCAGTAATTTTTCTCCTTAGCCCAGGTAAGACGCTTCTGGCGTTGTCTCTGGTTCAGGTGTGGCTTGACACTAGGAATGCGACACTTGTAGCCCATTTCATGGACATGTCTGTGTGTGGTGGCTCTTGATGCACTGATACCAGCCTCAGTCCACTCCTTGTGAAGCTCCGCTAAGTTCTTGAATCGGCTTTGCTTGACAATCCTCTCAAGGCTACAGTCATCCCTCTTGCTTGTGCACCTTTTCCTACCGCACTTTTCCTTTCCATTCAACATTCCATGAATATGCTTCGATACAGCACTCTGCGAACAGCCAGCCCTTTCATCAATGACATTCTGTGTCATTTTTCTTTTACTTATATCGCGGTAAATGGGATATTAAGTTGACAGAAGAGAAATCCAACCTGGCAGTAAGGACACGATTTTCTTAACTGTTACACCGCGATTTCTAATCAACGACTTTGATTTTGTTTTTCAACTAATAACAATGGTCAACAGAATTGAACTTTCTTTTCTTATCAAGGTTGCAGTACAACTTTATTAGACCAATTTCTCATCGAGGTTGCAGTACAACTTTATTAAACCAATTCCCATTAAGGTTTCAGTACAACTTTCTAGACCAATTTCTTACCAAGGTTGCAGTACAACTGTTTTAGACCAATTTCTCATCAATGGTGCAGTACAACTTTTTTAGCCCAATTTCTCATCAAGGTTTCAGTACAACTTTCTAGACCAATTTCTTACCAAGGTTGCAGTACAACTGTTTTATACCAATTTCTCATCAAGGGTGCAGTACTACTTTTTTAGACCAATTTTCACTCTAGAATGTCTCATTCCTTTGCTACAGACACGTTCTCTTTTCAGTTCTGCTGTATATGGGGCAATCTGCCGATCGTTAAGAACTTTTCAATGCAGAAACTCAAAATTACTATGTATAAGCTATACAAAAACTACTATGCAGAAGGACACGCTAAAAACATTGAGCTTTGAACCCCCTATGGTGCTCATAGGGGTTATATGCTAAAATACATCATGAAAACTAGCCGTGATACAAACAGATGGATCACATTTTCGGAATCAGCATCCAAAACTACATAAAGTACACTCATAAAGTGGGTCCACTTAGCAGAAAGTTTCAAGCTAATTGTGCATTTTTTGATAAAAGCATAAAATTTGGTACACTTGTAGCCAAAGGCATTCAACAAGAAAACTGATATTGGGCCATCATGGATTTTCAATATGTCGCGCATGGCAACCATTTGAAAAAGGCTGCCAGTGAGAACTGTTTTTGGATCAATTTTCTTATTGGTGATGGATATAATACGGTATTTAGGACATAATTAGCTGAATGTAAGAAGAGTTGTGTTGGGAATTGCAAAAAACTGCTTTAGAATGCACAGCCCTCTGTTACTGTGAAGGGAACTGCTGAATAGAATTTCCCTCGATCGTCTCTAGTTTTGGGCAGTTATTGTTATCACTTATGCTGAGTCTTGAATTGTGAGATAGATGCAATTCTAAAGTTCCAAATTCGAATTCTGACTCATAAGAAATGTATGATTTGACACCGAGAGCATCCATATCAGAATAGTCGAGACAACTTTAATGCAATTACAATTGTCATAGCAGTCAAGGCTGCCATCTTGAATTTTCTAAAAAACTATGTATGGTAACAAATTCAACTGATTATGTCCTCAATATCATATTATATCCATCGCTGTTGTGGCTGGCAACCAATTTTGAATGGCTGCCATGGGCGATGTATAGAAAATTCATGATGGCTAAATAACCGATTTTCTTAGAATGTCTTTGTACCAAATTATATGCTTTTTTTCACAAAATGCACAATTATTTGGCTAAGCGGCCTCACTAACCACAACCCTTGCCTGATGAAAACTTTTTGTTGACCAGTATAATTGATCTTTCTTCAAGCAACACAATCTTGCCTTTCCCAATGAAAAGGCAACAGTATCCACTTATTTCTGCATTAGCAATGACGATAAACAAATCTCAATAACCATCCTTTGATGAACTAGGTCTGTTTATGCAGCAGCCAGTATTCAGCCATGGCCAACTGTATGTAGCCTTGAGTAGAACAAGGAATCGGACTAACTAACCCTGCATACACATACATAAAAATGTATAATGTAGCGATATATATCGACACGTAGTGATATTTCACCAGCTTCGGAAAGTAGCTACCGGATGAGATACACAGCACTAATCTATTCCTTCTTGTTGAGGCTCAACAACGATATCATATATTTCAAAATAATCAGAATGACCCAGAGCAGAGCAAAGAGAGGTGTTCTGGAAATGCTAGTTATGCTATGTTATAATGACCCCGCATAATGCTGTGGATCCAGGGATTCTTTTCGATTGATAGGTATGGATCCACCCCAAACTGTCATCGATTCTTCCTTGGCCAATGGCCCAACATTCGACACAATGTCATTGGAATTCACTGAGAACTTTTGGAGATATTGTTGGGACAAAAGTGATTTTAGACAAAAGTCATTTTAGACCAACGTGATTTTAGACCAAAGTGGTTTTAGACCAACGTGATTTTAGACCAAAGTGATTTTAGACCAACGTGATTTTAGACCAAAGTGATTTAGACAAAACTGATATTTGCTAAAGTGATGTAGACGAATGTTTATTACATTATTGTAACAGCTTCTTTTATACATGACAGCATAGGGTAAAGATCGTTGCTCATTTTGTACAAGCGTTTATGATGTCTTTCCCCAGAGTTGGTGGTCCCTGGTCCCTGGTTCCTGGATCTCTTCAACGCAAGCGACCTAGGCTGCCATACATCCAAAATCTGCGATTCTCTGTGGCTGTAATTAGCGGAACAATGATGTCTAAATATACTGCCTATACAGTCATGTGTCGACTTGCATCCGGGTTATGTTCTGGTAGTATGGACGCAACTCGATCTAGGCGTGAGTCGATCAGTATAGGTTGAAGTAAAATATACGCACTGCATAAGATACCACGACACATACATATTTACGTAAACCTCAATATTGTACATACTTCTTCCTTGCCTCTCCGAAGAGAAAAGAACAAATGCCATCCATTACATTTCTTTCAGTAAGTCATTAGCTCAACCCAGCAAAGTGTCTACTCTATTCTCTATTACCTTCCCCTTCTCTCCTTCCTTGTCTGGAGAACTCGAAACAAACATGACGTACACGCTGCCTCCTCTTTAGCAAGTTAACAGTAACATGACGGAGATTTTCGTCATTCGCAGTTGAGCCATAGAATTGCAATGACTGAGATTCCGGTCATTTGCATTTAATGGTTTTTAAGCTCTTATGGGGACGTATCTGCGATCGGACGTTAGTCGGTCGGGCGTAAATAGACGTATACGGTGAAAGTTTCGTCACTTGAAAAGATCTTCTTATGCAGACACCCTGCGTTTCCCCCCCACTTCAGTCAGTGTACATTCATGTATAGGTACACTATAGATTTTCCAACACGCTTGATCGTAGGACCGTGCCGGATATGCCATTTTGCCGGACCAACCGAGGTCATGTAATAATAATTCAATAATCCACCTCTGACCCACTAATTATGCACATCTCATACTTTTTAAAGCATTAGAACTGTTAGAAACTTAAATTAAACAAATATTAAATATGAATTTAACGGTTAAATGCAATACATTAATATAAATGAAACAGACAGGTCAGCTTAGTCACTCAATAGAAACATCATGTTACCAATATCTTTTGGCAGCATGTCGTGTTGGGGATGATAAATTAAAAAGGTGTGACGAATGAATGTTTCTTCTCTCACCTTTTTTTCAAATTTTCAAAAAACAAGCGGACACAAACTAGGGATCAATTTAGCATAAACTTACATTGTAAATTGACCCCCTCTCCTAAGAACCTAATTAGGGGGGATTTCTACACATCATCAGCCGTTATAAGTCCCATCTCCTTCCGTGACAACCTAAGGAGTAAATGTTGAAATTGTCAGTCCTCTAGCTCCATTGGTGTGGCCTGAATGCGTGATACATACATAGCCAGCCAGCCAGCCGGACCGACTTGAAAACAGAAGAAACCTATTTTGATATATTTGGTTGACAGTTTCTAATACAGGTATATTAATTACTTACAAAGGATTTTGAAGTACTACTGTTCCCAACGTGACAAATTCTAAAATTAATCACAAAGGTCTGGAAAAATATGGACTTGTGTTTGTGTTTTACACCACCGCGGACACCGGCACTTTGCTTGGAAGCCATTATTAGGGACAAATGTAAGCAAATTAGGCTAGGAATTTTACAAAATCAATGGAGCAGTAACAACCACTGCAGTATAAACAATTAAGAGATAGCTCCACACAAAACGGTACCTGTGGTCATTCCTTGAACTAGTGTGAGAGCCTCGAGAAATTCAGGTTAAATTAAAGAAAGGCGACTGACCATCCGGAAAATCGGTGGTGTAGCTTTATATGTATAATCTGCAGACCCCCTTCCCCATGAATATCACCTAATAGCGCTTAAGTTACAGCAGAACCACGCTGAACATAAAGTTGGAATCTGAATTATTGATGTTATATTTCACTAATCCGGCATCTTCTTTCAATTATAATATAAAAATTATAATAAAGACCACCATGGTCTCGAAGTTCAGAGAACCACGGCCCTTCGGGGGTCCTTTTGGCATGCTCGGGTATCGTCCTGGGAGAAGTTGCACAGGATATCTTGGCCAGCTGGTCGGGAGGCGATCACCATTAGCATGCTCAGGATTCATCCTGAGAAGCTTTTGACCACTGAACAGTTTATCCTGGGCCTCGTGGCATTTGTCTTAGTGACAGGGACTTGGGATTCTCCCCCCTCAAGTCTCTAGTCACGGGTTCTTGGGACCCCCCCCCCTGCACGTTCAGGGCCCCACCCTAAAAAAGACCATAAGAGGCGAATAAAATAAATTCTTTCAATTATAATTGTGTACATTTGCTCCGCTACTTCGTCATAAGTAGTTCTGTCTTAGATAGAGTTGTGTCATAATTGTATGAGGTCTTAGA
>VCCN01005019.1:540281-560119 GCA_006491835.1 Architeuthis dux | reverse complement strand
TATATAAAAAGTACTGTTTGTGTTAAAGAAATAAAATAAAGATATGTAAAATAAGTGAAGGAATTGTTTTTGTAATGATTTGGAAAGTATCACTTTGTTTCATGGAACCCTGGGGTTCTGCGGACCACAGTTTGAATACTGCGGGTTTAGTCCAATAAAGCTCTACTTGCATGGATGGTAATGTTTGTAACATGTTCTCAGTGGGTGATAGACTAGTTTGTGTTGACAAACCTTTTCTTTGCTCCGAAGTTCATCAAACATCTGCTCAATTTCCAGCCGCCAGTCCTCCTGCATTGTATGGAATGAATCTTGTGGCGTGGTCATGAAGGATGACGAGGCAATTTCTTCCAGGCGTTCCAGAATCTGGGCAAAAGTTGGTCTCCCATGAGGTTCTTGATGCCAACAATCTAAACAACAAAACAAAAACAAAAATGTAATCATGACTAGTAGAAAACTAGAAAGCACCCCACTGTCACTAAAAACTGGATGAAAATCAGTTCAAAAATAGTTACGATGCAGGGGAGGTAATTGTAAAATTTCCTGGATCTGCCCCAAAATTTAATCAATTCTTCCCTAGCCCATGGCTCACCCTTCAATAAAATGTAATTGGAATTCATTGAGAACTTTTGGAGTTATTGTATGGACAAACATGAGTGAATACATGTATGATGAAAAAAAAAAAAAAAAAATGAATAAATATCTTTCAATTGACAAAAAAATTCTGGATCCGCCCAAAAATTAAACAATTCTTCCTTATGGCCTACCCTTCCAAAAGATTTCATTGAAATTTACAGATAACTTTTGGAGCTATAGTGTGGACATATAGCTACAATACAGGGCAGTTAACTGTAAAGATTTCATGGGTCCGACCCAAAATTCAAGCACTTCCACCATAGCCCATTGCCCATCGAAATTCATTGAGAACCTTTGGAGATATCAGACGGAAAGACAGACGGACAGGAGGGAAAACAGACACAAGTGAATACATATAGTTCTCCCAACTTCATTGGCATAGTTAAATAAAACTCAAGAGAAATAACAAAAATTCAAAAAATCCTTCAAAGCGTGTAAAAAAACTGAAAATTTCAGATTCTCAGCCTGTACAAGTCGGGTCTTTTTCTTTAGTCCATAATTTTAAAGTATGCAAGCCTAAAAAGAAAACAGCAATTTGATCTGAGAAAAAATAGCATTTTCTATCCTTCAGCGAAAAAGACCTTTTTTGTTAGTTCCCACAACAAAAACCCCAAATCCTGGATCCACCACAAAACATTTCATTGAAATTCACAGAGAACTTTTGGAGATATAGTGTGGACATATACAATACAGTGCAGTTAACTGTAAAGATTTCATGGATCCGACCCATATTCAAGCACTTCCACCATAGTCAATTGACCATCCTCCCACACAATTTCATTGACATTCATTGAGAACTTTTGGAGATATCGAGTTAATACATATAACATTAGCCTTCTTCAGGCAAAGCTGTAAAAACCAGACAATTTGTCTGATCTGTAACCGAACTAAAAAGATATACAAGACATTTCAACGTTTGGGAGAAAAGTTGAAATGTTTTGATTCTCAAAGATCAAACTGGGGGATTATGAAAATGTTGGTCTGTTGGGACCAACAAAATAGACCCAAAATACTATGCCCTATATTATTAAACTTTTCTTATTTCAAACTTTTGACAACATTAGCCTCTTCTTCAGGCAAAGCTGCAAAAATCAGACCACCTTACTGATCTGGAACCCAACTAAACAGATATACAAGACTGACCGTTTGGGAGAAAAGTTGAAATGTTTTGATTCTCAAAGATCAAATTTTTTCTGTAGGAAAGATCTTTAGTTAAAATTTTCTGAAGTAAATGCTTTAAGATTTATATAAATATAAACTTATATAAACATGAATTTTCTATATTAAAAGAGAAAACATTTGGGTTTTTTCAACAACATCCTTCACTGTTAAAACTTGACCTTAAACTAACTAGTTTCTAGTCGTCGAGAAAAAGAAAATGCAACTTAATCTTTTGTTTTTTATTCATTTCAGGCTTCCATACTTTAAATTATGAATGTTAGCTTTGTCCTGTCAGGTTTAGATTTGCCACATCGGGTTGAAATCTCTTCCAATTCTCAACAGACCAAAACCCGACAGGTAAGACACAGAAACACCCGGGCCATGTGCTATAAGGGCTACCCCCCTTTAAACATAATTTCTGTTTAACCCATCACACTCGGATTTTACACCTGAAGAAGGCCGAAGAATGGATCGGCTGAAACCTTGTGTTTACAACACAAATAACAAGAAGGAGTTCAATTGTCCGAAGAACCATTTGAATATTAATGACCCTTCTCAAAACTATAGAAAATACTTTTAGATACATGTATGCATACATACAGTAAATCATCTAAGCATTACACACGCTGATGAAATATATGCTCCAAAAGGGGGTGATAGCCCGAAAAAGTTTGGGAAACACTGATATAGATTGTCTATGATGTAAAAAAAACAACATTTCACGTATAACAACCTAATAGGCTACAGGTATTTAATAATTAATTGGATACCATTGGGGTGACTACATAAAAGAGGGGGGTGGGATTAGGTCCTTAAGGTTCAATACATCCAAATTAAAAAGCAAGCTTTTCCATTAACTCTTTCCTCCCTGACAGCCATATTTGATTACTTCCCTGACTGCCTGCTCTAACAATGTTCCTGTGTGCCCTTAAACTAATCTAACAGCCTGTGGCTGAACAAACAAAAAATACAAAGGGCAGTAGATAAATTGCTATATCTCTTAATATTAAATGTATGCTTACTAAATTTTCAGTGATTATTCCCAATGTATCACTTCCAAGTCCAGTGGAATAAAACCAGCATAAAGTTCATTTAAAAAGGTATTATTATTGATTTTACGACCTAGGGAAAGGCTGCTATCCGTGCCACTACGGTGGACCATAGCGTGCAAAACCCAAGGTTTAAAGGGTGTCGTCGGCTGCGCACACGTTGCACTTCACCTTAAAACTCCATTGCGCAGACTACAGATTTCCCATGTTCAGGCCCCGCCTACCTAGGACCCGAACAATGACACGGAAAACCCGTCCCAAATCTCCGTCCGCAGAGCCAAGTCATTCATATTCATTATTGATTGATTGGCATCGTCCTGATTTAAATTTGTGTAGGATTCAAATTCAAATATGTTTTTTTAGTAATTTTGTTTTGTTGCCCGGGAAATAATGCAAATACGAGATCACGCTTCTACGTGCGATCAGGGCATGAGTGAAATTTATGATCACGCCTAGAGGCGTTATTGGGGATAAAAGAGTTAACCCAAGTAAAAAGATATTCTAAAAAGAAAACAGTTTCCAGATTTGTTTGTCCCCTCCCCCCAGTAAGCCAGATGGTCCCACCTGTTATTTTGAAGGCAGCAAAGTGGATAGAGGTTGTTGTAAATAAATGGCTGTTCCATCTTCACACACAATTAAAGTTTTCTATCAAGAAGAAAACCTGATACGGGAAGATGAGAACAAGGTGAAATCTCTGGAACAAATCTTTTCTCTTTTTCTCTCTCATTGTCCTTATGCAAAAAGGAATACATTTATGCATACATACAGTAAATCATCTAAGCATTACACACATATGCACTGAAATATGTATGTATGTATGCAGACACACACACACACACACACACACACACACACAGAGAGAGAAATCAACACCTACTGCAGTTTAATAAAGTCTATATATATACACACGCAGAGAAATCAACTCCTACTGCAGTTTAATAAAGTCTATATATATGCACACACACACACACACACACAAATACTTTTAAAAACTTTGTTTTTCTTTTTCTCGGCCTCTCTGTCTGTCTGTCTGTCTGTCTGTCTCTCTATCCACCCCCGCCCCTTCCTTTTTTTTATTGTATCGGACACATAGAATGCACTTTATATCTATCATGTACACACCTTTCTTTAAAAAAATAAAAATAATAGAGACTAGGAAGAAGGGAACGAGGCGGGGCACGTTACGGCAAGATGTACCCCCCCCCTCTCAATTCTTTCCACTACTTCCTCACTTATTAGACGTGCGGTTGTGTAGGCGTAAAAGAGAGTGAAGTCGAACCATAGTTCGAGTCTCAGCTCCCCCAACCCATATCAAAATCTGGTACTGAGGTGTAAGGAGGAGGCGATGAAAGTTTTTTTGATAATATTAAAAAGGGGAAGATGAAGCCACCCGGTATTAAGATTGAGGGCGGTGTGTGTGTGTGTGGGCGGGGAGGGGATTAAATACGCTAGCATTACAAGGAGATATCTTAAGAAACACACACCTGAATAATAAGGTTTCTGGTGGTAGTGGCAAGAGAGTGGGAGAAGAGACACCTCAACACCTAATCAGAACTTGGCTGGTTTATATATTATACAGGGTATCTCTAAAGTCTGGACACATAGGCAAAAGACACATAGGCAAAATGCATATTTTCAATAAAAAAAGAATTTGAACAACATTTTATTTAATTGAAATATTAATAAATAACATTCCACCATTTGTGATGCAGAGTTCAATGTGCTTTGCGAGATTCACATGAACCCGATGCATTAACTCCACATTTCAGTCAATTTGAGCACCTTCATTTATGATGCTAAGTAGACTTTAATTTTCATTGAGTACACCTTCTCCTTTAGCATACCCCAGAAAAAGAAGTCAAGGGGTCTAAGGTCTGGTGAACGAGGAGACCATTCACCATGACCACGTCTTCCAATCCAGTTAGAAAAATTATAATATATATAAGTTATAAATAGTAATATTTCTATGTGTCCAGACTTTAGGGACACCCTGTATAATGAAATTCAAAGTATGGATAATTTTATATCCGACAGATTATGATAATTATAAAGACATTTATTAATTGGGAACCTATATTTGCTCGGCACCAGTGTGAGCGATTGTGAAACGAGTGGCCTAAATCGTGTAACTAAATAAAGAAACGAGCGCTGTGCTGGTATCACACCCGCATCCACCTTGGAAGCAGCTTTATATGCAGGCTCTGTTCTACCACTTGAGCTAACGGAACCCTCATGGAAGGCAGGAGCTCTGAAACTTACACATATAATAAATGTAAGAAGAAGTGTGAACGGCCTAGTGGTTTAAAGCACAGAGAACAGAATCGACGAGCCGAGTTCAAACTCCAATTGAGTTCACTTCACAACTAATACCCTTGGGAAAGCCATGTATCCATCTCTTCCACACCTCTTCCAATACGTCATGGCTAGCATGGCAGGGTAAGGCCTATCACCACCACCACATGTCTCCTTAATTGGAGAAGGGAGGCATATATCCCTTTGACGGGCCTGGCAAGCTGGAAGTGGATTATGGTAGATTGCTTCCACTCTCCTTTATTATACTTGAGCAGACTGTTATAAAGTATTGTGTCCGGGCGTCTCCACACACAACACCCCAAGTATAAGTGGAAGATTAAAAAAATACAAGATAAAAAATAAATCCTAAGGTATTAACTATGTACTTGACATTGCTCCCCCAAAAAGTAATATAAAAAAAAATATAATAAAAATTAAAGTAGAATAAAATGCCTGTGATTAGTGGATATATAGGAAACAGAAACAACTACAAATACTCATATATATATTTACAACATACATATATTTATGACATTAGACAAAATAATCCCCGAAAAGCTTTTTTCATCCGACACTTATCAAAGGAGAACGTCAGATATAATCTAGATTTGAAAAAAATATATCGTTTAGGAGACTTCAAATCACGTGTATTGTATTTGTAAACCAGTATTGTGTAGACAGAAAGAATTTGTTTTTTTCGCCAAAACTATTTAACTGACTTTTGAGCACGTTTTAGAACAACAATCCAAGGTGTTATGATTTAAGACAATGTTGTGACATGATTTCAAATCTCCTAAATGATATTTTTTTTCAAATCTGGATTACATCTGACGTTCTCCTTTGATAAGTGTCAGACGAAAAAAGCTTTTCAGGAATTATTCTCTTTAGTGTCATGAATATATATATATGTATGTTGTAAATATATATATGAGTATTTGTAGTTGTTTCTGTCTACTATGTATCTACTAATCACGGGCATTTTAAAAGATATATGTAATCTTTTGCTAATTATCGGTTTACTTAAAAGATTTCAGATTTTTTAAATAAAAATAAAAGACTATTTTGTTCAAGAGATTCAAGTACAGAGGAAGCTGCTTATTGTAATCACTTTGAGCTAGGGTCTTTTAGATAACAATAATCGGCTGATAACATTAAACAAAGGATATACAGAGGAAGCCACTTATTGTGATCACTTTAAATAAAGTGTTTGGGATCAACTGATTTTGATGACGGTAACCAGCTGATAACATTATTCATGATTATAATATTCGGCTTCCTCGGTATATTCTCTTATTGAAAACATTCTCAGCTGCGTCGTCAAGTTTTTAGAAAGTCAAATCCAAAATATGAAATCAACCAAAGATTAACTATACCAAGGAGTTTGTGTCGGGACAATTGGCCCCAAAGAACAATTTCCCTCTGAGTACAATTACCCTCGAGAACATTTGCCCCCAGAGACAATTTTAAGGTTAGTGTTAAGGTTAGGTATATTTATCCTTGCACCATTTCAAATTTCTTTAGTGAAAATTGTCTTTTAGTGGCAATTGTCCTTCAGTGGCAATTGTCCTGGAGTCCAATGAGTTGGTAAACTGTGTTAAAAAGCAACACAAGTTTCAGTTCAAAATGACAAACAATGGCCAAGATTTCATTCAAACTTTTGTTTGGACAATTGAATCTCTTACCTTTTTTGATGTTGTCGACACATTTCGGACAATTCTCCAGCCAAAACGTTGAGTTGACAACATCAAAAAAAGCTAAGAAGTAATTTGATTGTCCGAACAAAACTTAAAATGTTAATGACTCCTCTCAAAGTTATAGACAATACAGTTCAAACATCTTTGCCAAGATATCTGCCAATGGGCTCAAGGATATGGATTCATACCTTTCCCTAGTGAATCTAAGAAAGTTTGTCAATTCCAGTATAGTAAATCACACCTCCAGCTGTGTGTGTGTGTTTTTTTGTGTGATACACACAAAAAAAAAAACACACACACACACACACACTTAGGCAGCAATCCTTCATTAATACACGTTTGATTAAGGGCCACAGACAATTAGTGTCTTTGGGAAATATGGGAAGAAGAGATTTGATTGTCCAAACCAGGGTTGCCAGATTAGTTTTCTCAAAATCAGACAAATTTGGCCAACCCTGTTCAAAATCTGTCAAGATGGACAGAAAAAATTGATGGCTAAAAGTAGATAATAGTGGCTAGAAGTAACTAGATTATTATCACAATAATGGAAATAAATAGCTAAAAGTGGCTAGACCTGATATTCCGTATCAAAAACAATTTTTTATATCTAAACACAACAAAAAATATCTAAATTTAGATATAAAATATCAAAGTGGCAACGCTAAGTGGGGCCTTAAAACAGGACAATTTTGGATGTCCGATTCTTAAAATTTTTAATCGGAAAACGGACCCAATGTCCAAAATCGGACATATCTGGCAACCCTGGTCCAAACAAAAGTTTGTTTGTTAAAGACTCTTCTCGATGTTATAGACAATACACAGTCAAGAATTACAATAAACAGTCAGCGAGTGCAGATGGAGGGGCATTAATATTATAAAATTTTAACCGTCTCTAAGACACATGGATCGGAAATTAAAGGCAAATGTTATGCCTTATTGCATTGATTCCCAAAGTGTGCTCCGTGGCTCCCCAGGGTGCTGCGGTTAGCTCCCAAGGGCCCTGCAAGATATTCGAGAGTTTTAATAATTCCTGGCAATCGTAATTCAATACACCGATTCACAGTCACAATGATAGGAAGTAACATTTAAAATTTGAGAAACAGTGTGGTGAACAACAGGCTCAACAAATATAAAACTTTTTTTTATTAAATTTGACTAGTTTTTACCGTCATTCTAATTTTAGTTGTTTTTATACGATTCGAGCCACTGTTTCTATGGCAACGAATAACAGCGCAAGCCTACAGTGACAATCGAACCCACACCCTCATTGCCAGAGGGAGACTAGTTTACGCCTAGCTGCTTTTACCAATAGAAACAGTGGCCCAAATTAATAAGTTGTATAAAAACAACTAAAATTAGGATGAAGGTAAAAACTAGTCAAATTTAATAAAAATAATGTGTTACAATACTTCATCCAATAATAATACAGATTGATTTATAAAAATATAAAACTTTTTTTTTTTTAATTTAAATTAATTTTTTACCTAACTACATGAACCTAAATGCAATTCTTTTCTGAATTTTGTTAGACGGGGTGTATTAATTATTGTGTGTGGTATGGTCGAACTATTTGCCTCGTCTATATGTTCATCTATTCAAAGGGTACACAGCCGAAACGTTGTGAATAAATGAACATATAGACAAGGAAAATAGTCTGACCATATCATACACAATGGTATATGCAGTTGTTCAGTATTTTCTGAATTAGGGTGCCATGAAAAAAACCTTATCCTTATACACCAGAGGTTCCCAACCTTTTCGAGTCATTCCCCACTTTTGTCAATAAGACTATTAGTATTACCCCTTCTATTTAGTAAGTTGCAACAAAGAATAATTTCAAATAATAACTTTATTTTACATATAATTAGACAGCTTCATACTAAGAAGTTACAACTCAAAGAAAGCAAGTGAAAATAATTAGAACACATTTGAAATTTCAATTATTACAAAAAAATAAGAATTCTGCTATTGTAACATAGCTGATAGCTAACTGCTATGGTAACATCAATGTGATCTCTGTTCTTGTTTTTTTTGCTACTAGTTCTTCGATTTGTGGTTCTATTAGTGAGAGAGAACATCTTAAATCATGCTCACCTTGGAGCTTATTTCAAGCATTCAACTTGATAGATAGAAGTGCAGAAAACCCTATCCCTAGACTGAACTTTTATTTTTAACTAATAGCCTTATTCAATAAGTTATACACTAAGGGTGCTATGATTCGAAAAAGTTTGGGAACCACTGCCCTATTGTGAAAAATATAACCCACTAGCAAAAATGAAGTGTTCAAACAAACAGTAAACCCTCTGTTTACACTGTATAGTTTAAAAGTCATTTTGTTATACGCCACTTTTGTTGGGTCGTGAGCAAAATTTTGGTGGGCCATGAAAAGTTATTAAACTATGATTTTTAAGTTAAATTAGATTAGACTATGAAAAACCTTGTTCTGTGGAAGAACAATATTGAAAACCAAAAGTATGACAGTTTTGAGACATTTAGTGCGTTGTTTTTTTCCAATAAAGTTAGATGGGTCGCTATAAGCTGTGGTCATAAATAGCGGGTCACGATTTAAAAAAGTTTGGGAACCACTGCTCTAGACCACATTTAAGCTTAAAGGTTTTTATAGGAACGCTCTACTTTCAGTAAGCGGGGGTGGGGGGCTGTATTCTGAGAATAATGTGAACTTTTCCTAACAGTTTGAAAATGGCTAGTGATATTTCTTGGGAATTTTTTCAATTATGTCAGTTTTTCAGTCCAGTTTTATTGTTCCCAACCACAATTATTAACAAAAGTTATTAAAAAACCTTTTGGAGGGAGGGGTATTTGATCACACACACACACACACAAATTGAATGATATGCACTTACCTGCCATCAGCTGAGAGAAGAGTGTCGGACAGGTGGAAGGAATGGGTAGTGTAAGCTTGTTAACCGCTACTCCATAGGCTACCCCTAGAGCATCAATGCCCTTGTATGGGGTTTCTCCAGTCAAAAGCTCCCATAACACTACACCATAACTAAAAGAGAAAAACAAAAAGACGATAGGCTTAGAATATTTGGTATAACAATTTTGCCTTACAGAGACAAACATGTTCAGAAAAGACAAAGATTTTGAAAAAGAAAGATATCATGTGAGAAATTCCATGCAAACGTGTAGGAAATTCCATATAACTGTTTAAACAACCTGTGATATCACAGGTAGGATTTATTAAACAAATACATCAAAACTTTTATTCACTCTAATGGTATGTATAATAACACAGGGGGCTGAAACACTAACCAAGGTTGTATTTTAGAACCGATTGCATTTTAAAGTGCTATATGTAAGCAAGGTTTTGATTTTTTGTAATAACTGCCCACTGACTTTACTGCTACTCCACCACTCAGCTTTAGTCATTTTCTGCACTAACAAACTGAAAAAAATTGTTATTAAGCACCAAAACTTTTAATTTTTGACCAAAGATGTTAGCAAGATTTGGCATTTATTTCATATGTTGTGCACTGAAGATCAGAAAGAAAGGGATTGTCAGTGGTCAGGAATTAATGCAAGCATTAATGACAGATTGGGCTTTTATATGTATAATGTAAATGCATAGCTTATTATTCTATGATAGAAACGCATCGTAAATGAAATTATATAAAAAATACATTGAAAATCAAGAATATAATCTTTTCTAACTGTCTCTTCTTTTTAATTTTGGTAAAAATAAAAATAAAACCAACTTGGATTTTTTTTTTATTCAGTCCAATATTCTACCACTGAGCTTCACTACAACTTTATAAGAGATAAGACTGGCTGCTGCAGGGTCAAACTCCACTCCCATTCTGACTGAAGATGATTACTGCAACTTTTGTATTGTATATAAATAAATTTAAAAAATTATAAAAAATATTTATTTTTTTTAAATGGTTCTTTGGACGATTGAACTCTTGTTATTTGTGTTGTAAACACGACATTTCGGCCGATCCATTCTTCGGCCTTCTTCAGGTGTAAAATCCGAGTGTGATGGGTTAAACAGAAATTATGTTTAAAGGGGGGTAGGTAGCCCTTATAGCGCATGGCCAGGGTGTTTCTGTGTCTTTGTCCTGTCGGGTTTAGATTTGTTGAGAAGTGGAAGCCACATCGGGTTGAAATCCGCACTTGTCTGGCTAATGCATTTAGTCGACATTTTGATGTGAGCTGCCTCTCTGATTTTTCTGTTGTTTCCAACAACATTTACAACACAAATAACAAGGAGTTCAATCGTCCGAAGATCCATTTCAATATTAATGACCCTTCTCAAAACTATAGAAAATATTTTTTTTTCTTCCATATTTATTTATTAGAATGAAATAAGCCCATGCATATCTGTATGATAAATCTTCGTTAATATCTAAGACTTGTCAATTTAGCTCAGTCAGTAAGACACCCGGATAGTGATCACTTGGTTGTGAGTTCAAATCACTGTGGGAGAATGGGGATTTTACATATAGGTTTACACCCCTAATTTTGGTGAGGATTCGTGTTACGGTAGGAAAACAAAGTCAACTCCTGACTTTGTCCTGGAGTTTGACAAAAAAACTGAAGTGAAAAAAATGAAGCCTGGTTTTTTTTTTTTAAATTATAAATAAAGAAATGGACAGTTGTAGAGGGGATTATAAATAAACCCCCACACAAAAGAGAATGAACAATCACAAAAGAAATTACAAATTAAAGTGGAGAGGGGGAACCTTTCCTCTTTTTGCCTCTTGAAACAAAGCCTTCAGGCACTGAAAATCTTACCAATTTTTTATAATGCTACAAAAACTGGTTTTAAAAGAAAAATGACAGCAGTAATCCCAAATCTCAGTTACAACTGACATTTAACTAGAAATATTTAAACACAAAAGCACACACCTTCAATTATCTTTGTGTGTGTGTGTGTGCACGTACACACTAGAGAAAGGGTGTGAAAGCCAAGGATATCATGGTTTGGTTAATCTTTTAACATTATCATATAGGATAAAAAAAAACTATCTTTTAATACTATAGATTTTTAAATTTCATGTAAGAAAACACTTATTTATCACTCTTGGAGGTGCGGAGGACTTAACAGTTAACGGCACAGAGAATGGAATCATTAAGCCTAGTTCAGAGACAATTTGCATTCACTTTGCACTAATGTCCTTGGGAAAGGCATGAATACATCTTTTCTTCCCCCCACCCCAGCTGGGGATAAATAGTAGGACAGACTAGGCTCTCTGGCCATGGTTGGCAACCAGTCAAGGAGACTGGTCAACTGATTCCTAAACCAGGACCCTGGCCATCAACTGCCTCCAAGTTTTTCTCCAGCGGTCCTGACCAAGTCTTGCCACTGGACTAAGGCTGGTAGGGACGAGAAAGTGAGGCTGATGGCACGTAACTCTCCCTCACTGCATGTCAAGCAAAAGGCATGGCTTAAGACCCAGCAGAGCACCGCAACTGCTGCATCACTCAGAACTGAAGCTATAGTCATCTTTGACCACAAAGGTCAAACACGATGATCTCTCTTGCATCAACACATTCTTTTCTAATTTGCATGTGGTATATATTGGATATACAAGAATTACCTTATCTGAAATGTGCTGGAAAAAATGTTCAGATTAAGAATATTATGATTTTATTTCATCATAATTTTCACAAAAATGTTAAGAATATTGTGATTATATTCCAGTGAACTAATACCCAAAAAAACAGAAACCAAACAAAATGGTAATGATGAAGTCTACTAATACATTATCACCTTCATTATAATCATCATTAGTGATGTACTGGAATATCAATCCAGTCGGATATCCGGCGCCAGCTTCAAATGATGGCAGTGATAATTTTTGTGAATCTGGCGCCGGATATCCGATCAGATTGATATTCTGGTACATTACTAATCATCATCTACTACACAGTTTTCAAAACTCATTACAAAAATCTCATTGTTTTCAAGCCAAGACAAATGGCCCTTCTCCTCAGAACCAGACTATCATTTATAAAGTCTTTTTCACGGACATACCAGTCCATCCTGGGCATCTAGCTAGCAACCAGGAAATTAACGCTGTTCCGTCATCCTGGGAATGGTAAAAATGTGTTCAGGACAAACAAATATTTTCCCTGGAGTTTGACAATTATTTATTTTAATGGTGTTTTTATTATGCTACTAACAACTATAGATGATAATAAAGTAAAGAAACAAGATTTTGATTTTGGGACCGTTTACATTTCCTTCGGGACGGTAGTGAAAAAAGTTAGTCTGGAGCCCTGCTAGCAACCCAGCCCTGTAAAAACCCGCAATTGCTACAGAAGCAATGAATGGGTCTCCATGGATTGTTTGAAATGAAGACAAATTCATTGCCTCATGTGTCCCATAACACGGGCACAACAGAGTCTCACCCAATAAGAGATTTTGATATCCAAGATCCACTACAAACTCATTATCAGTAGGTACTCCAATGAGTTTTTACAGGAAGATCTTATACATCTGCTGCCTGTTTCCCCTTATAGGTCTTGTTATTCTGAACATTTTGATACCTCATTTGCCTCTACTCCTATTAGTTCACTAATTATGATTATTTATTCATTTGCAGACTCACAGCAAATTGAACACTTTATAAAATTGAAAAGCCATCATTTTTTTAAATATGTAGACATTGTGTACTCGCTTAAATTTTATACGAAACTGAAGAACATTTATTTTTCTACTAGGTGATATTGGTTCCAAAGACATACATCGAAAGAGGAGGTGTCAGCAATCATTTATTTATAGACACCTTTTATTTCAACCACAGTAAAAAACCTACATAGCATAGTTTGGGCACTGTACATATTAAATTTAAAATTTACTGTAAAATTCCTTTTAAGTCAAACGGTGACAAATAAGACACCAACAGATTCAGAATTGGACATTCTTTATTATGGCATGCATAACAGTTTTGTATTAGTCAACATTATGGAGAATGAACACTTGAGAAACAGGGAAAAATTAGTGTTACTGCAACATTTTTGCCCCCAAAACTGACTGTTTGGACTACCTATTATCAGAAAGACAAGCATTCTATGAGAGCTTACCTCCAAACATCACTGTTCTTGGAGAATTTTGAGACCTTAATAACTTCTGGAGCCATCCAGGCATAGGTGCCTGCCGTGCTCATCCTGGTCGTCTTACAGACTTCTCGTGCCAGACCAAAGTCTGTGATTTTGAGCGTCTTGTCGGACAATTCATTCTCCAGAATTTTTTCCTTCAATAAAACTGAAAAGAAAGAAAAAAAATAAAATTAATTATCAGCATCAAAGAAGCAAAAGATAACGATATAATGAAACAATAATTTCAAGCAGAACTTCTCAAATTTTTTCATTGGCAAACATTTTTGATGAGACAAACTTTTTCACGGTCCCTCGGTCACTGTTATAAAAGCAATAGGTACTAAGACAGCTCTGGTTAGTCACTCAATAGAAACCGTCACATGACCAACATCTTTTGGCAGCATGCTGTGTTGGGGGTGATCAATTACAAAATTGGAAAAAGGGATGATCAATGAATAAGTTACTGCTCTCACCTTTTGTTATGCCGTGATCACTAAAGAAATCTGAATTTTTAAAAAAAAAGCACAGACAGGGATCAATTTAGCATAAACTTATATTGCAAATTGAACCCTGCACTAAAAACCTATTTAGGTGGGGAGGATTTTCAGAAGAAAAAAAGAAAAGAAAAAAAAAGAAGGTTTTTCCTAGAACAGTAGGAGTAAATGTTGAAGATTTCAGCCCCTTGCTCCATTGGGGCAGCCTGTACGCATCATACATACATAAGCAGCCAACTTGAAAACTGAAGAAACCTATGTTGACAGTTTTGGTTTACGGTTTCTAATATAACTAGTATTTAGCAGTGATCTAAAAGTAACTAAACACAGAAACAAATAACTACAAAAAAAATGGTCAAAAATGGCAACGTATTTATAATCTATATTAAGTTTATTACTAATAATTTTTTTTTTTTAAATAAATTACTGCAATGTAAGAAAAACGAATTTTTTTTTTAAAATAAATTACTGCAATGTAAGAAAAACTTTTTTTTTTAAAGAATAATTGTGTAACTAATTTTCAAATATTTCTGTGACCCCTAATAATTATTACGCAACCCCCTACCCCCGGAATGGTCCAGACCCCTACTTTGAGAAGCCCTGATTTAAAGTAAATCAAAAGAAAAAACGTAAGTCATTTTTTGAAACCCAAAATGCTCTCACATCTGCTCAATATTAACTAGTATTTGTGTGCCAGTAGTATGATCATTAGGAATATTGTAATCAGATCCCCTACAAGATGCCCTACTCAGGGATTTTTCATTAACCACCACCAAAAGCTAACATCCATAATTTTAAAGTCTAAAAAGAAAGAAGGAAAAAAAAGATTAAATTGCATTTTCTTTCTCTCGCCAACTAGAAATTCATTTGTTTGTGTGGGGTCAAATTTTAACAGCTTAGAGAATCAAAATATTTAATCCGGTTCACTGAGTTAAAAAATAGTTTTGCTAATCTACAAAAATTTTGAATGAAACCCTATACATTTTTGGAATCTTCAGAGCATGGAGAGTCCAAAAATCAATGTTGGCATTTGCGCAGACACCTGCATGGCCGCCATTTTGAAAATTCTCCATGCTCTGAAGATTCAAAAAAATGTATAGTTTTGCTAATCTAAAAAAAGTTTAACGAAAATACACAGTGAACCTGACTAATTTCAACCTTGCTACTAAACAGTCAGTCTTGTATATCCTATAAGTTGGGTTCCAAATCAGTTATTTTTGCAGCTTTGCTCAAAGAAGAGGCCAATGCTGCCAAAAGTTTGAAATAAGAAGAAAAAAAATAGCAACATAAGGTATAGCATTTTTTGACCGTTTTCATTATCAAAATGTTCATAACCAGTGGGAATTGATATGTTGAGTTTATTTCATTGGTCCCCCTCAGGGTTAAGGTTACGGTTTTTCATGGTGAGGACTAATGAAAAATATCAAGTATTTTGGGATTTTTTTTCAGCAAGAAAAAGTAAATGCAACTTTTACGAAAATAGCGAGCGTTATAGTGGCAGCACACACCCTACTCCTCTATTTTTTTCTTACACCCCAGGCTCCTTTACCCCCACCCCTCTAACCTCTAACAACTTAGCCTAACATACTATCATCACCATTTTTTGGTCTGGGAACGCTCAAAAAACTTTCCCATATAAACAGTATCTGCTTATTCGCTTTTTGACATTTCAGCATATGAAAGGTTTTTATAGGAAGGCTCTGCTTTCGGAGAGAAGGAAAACCTGTGTGTCTAGATAATCTTTTCAACTTAAGCTATTTGGAGGGGCAGCAGTTACCAGCACGGAAAACCGAATTGTAGAACAGAGGTAGAGTTTTGGCCAAGGCTGCTTACATTCACTTTGCACTAATGCCCTTGAGAAAGGCATGAAACCATTGACCCCCCCCCCGCCCCGCTGCTATAGGTAAATAGCAGGCTAGTTGGAACCCTTTAGCTCTGTATTGATTGATTTGTTTAGGGGCATATCAACCGCTCTGCAAGGGATGCAGTCGGTGTATTCTAGGCCCCAGCCAACAGGGCCGTTTAGCTCTGTAAGGCAGTCCAACTTAGACGTGAGGCTAGCAACTCCGCCCTACAAGAACCCCATTTGCTACTGAAACTGCAAAGCAGCCCTA
Organism: Architeuthis dux; assembly: GCA_006491835.1. Lineage (NCBI taxonomy): Eukaryota > Metazoa > Mollusca > Cephalopoda > Oegopsida > Architeuthidae > Architeuthis > Architeuthis dux. The sequence continues at coordinate 543,614 of VCCN01005019.1, read as the reverse complement.
CGCGCCACAAGAGGTCTACTGGTAATAAACACAACATCCTGCACGATTCAGAGACAAGAAATTTTAAAACAATTTTTTTTAAAAACATTCCACAATGGATTAATGAGTGGGCAGGGGGGGGGGGGATGATGGACAAGCAGGTTCTGTGTTTTGTTTTTGTTTTTTTTTAATCCACATGTCAAGAGAGATGAAAAAAGAAAAGAGGAAAACAAAAAAACAAAGTATTATAGAGAGGCAACTGAAGGTGCCTTAAGAAAAGCTTTGTATTAATCATAAATTTATGCAAAACTTTCCTTGAGGGGACAGTTGCTCTCAATTGTCAACAGCGATACGAGCGGAGAGCCAAAACAAGACAAATACAACACAACTAAGGTTGTTATGCAACCTACTTTTTTGGGGACAATAGTGTCATAAACACACAAACAAAAGCAGACAAATCCCATTATGCAGTTTTCTCAGTCCAGCATTTTCAATCTCATCTTTTCTCCTTTGATTACTGTAATACCTACGTGCCTAAAAAATGCAGCGCTATGCAAGGTTTTCCCATATAAACGGTATCTGCTGTTTCGCTCTTCAACATTTCAGCATATGAAAGGTTTTTTATAGGAACGCTCTGCTTTTGGATAGAAGTGAAACCTGTGTATCTTGATAATCTTTTCAACTTAAGCTATTAGGAGGTGCTTGTAGCATAGTATAAATAGAAATTGTGCTAGCAATCATTTTAAAATATACGATGTCATCGTTGAGCTTCAACAAGATGTAATGCATTAGTGATATGTATCTCATTTGGTAGCTACTTTCCGGAGCTGGTGAAATATCACTAGGTGTCAATATATCACTACATGATAATTATTGTGTATATGTTTATTCTCATACACATGGCACATAAACCAAAGTAAACAGTTATTTCTAAGACTGTCCATGATGCTGTCTTTTGTCATTATTTATTTTGGAAATTTAACATTAATAAATTTATTATGAAAACTATTTGATTGATCATTTTTGTTTAACGGCACATCAACACTTGGTGGGTCATTTAGTGCCAGATTCAGCAGTGGGGGTAATCCCATGTCCACGTAACTAGAGACTTGAAGGGGGAGAATCCCAAATTCCTGTCACTGAGACAAATGCCACGAGGACTGGGATGAAGCGGGGAAGGGAGATCCCAAAAGCTTCTCGGGACGAATCCTGAGGATGCTAATGGTGATCGCCTCCCGACCAGCTGGCCAAGATATCCTGTGCAACTTCTTCCAGGACGATACCCGAGCATGCCACAAGGACCCCCGAAGGGCCGTGGTTCTCTGAACTTCAAAGCCATGGCGGTTTCGAAGAACAGATACTACACTTTGATCTTTTTCTTTATTCGACTCCCCACGGCGGCAAATTTGACATGAAGTCTTTTTAATGTGGGGGTCAGCCTGCATGCGAACATGCATTCCCATGTCCCCGTGCCTAGAGACCTAAGGGAGGAGAATCCCTGTCGCCGAGACAAATGCCACGAGGACCGGGATGGGTCCAAAAGCTCCTCAGGATGGATTTGAAAGCTTTTTCTTGAAGAAAAAATTGCATGAACAAACCCTTGAAATACTTTATAATGGTTCCATCGACAATTATGTCTAGATTGATTGATTGATTTATTGTTTTGTTTAACGGCACATCAACCCTTGGTGGGTCATTTAGTGCTGAATTCAGTTGGGGGGGATCCCATGTCTCCGTGACTAGAGACTTGAGGGGGGAGAATCCCAAATCCCAGTCACTGAGACAAATGCCACGAGGACCGGGATAAGCTGGTCAGTGGTCAAAAGCTTCTCAGGACGAATCCCGAGCATGCTAATGGGGATCGCCTCCTGACCAGCTGGCCAAGATATCCTGTGCAACTTCTCCCAGGTATCCGAAGATACCCGAGCATACCTTTATTTATAGGGTTAAGATGTTGCAAATGGCCTAAACAATCATAACATGTACATCAGAAGACATACATCAATACACAAGACGGAACCACGTTCATAAAAACGTTAATTTTAAAATTTTAAGGTTTTTGTCAAATTTTGAAGTTTTAGAATTATAATATTTATAACGTCTAGAACACTGAAATTGAAAATAATTTTCAATATTTTTCATTTTCATAGTTTATATTTATATCATTTTTTATATATACAATACAAAAGTTGCAATAATCATCTTCAGTCGGAATAGAAGTAGGAGTGGAGTTTGACTTGTCTTTTTAAACATTTTTCTTTTTAATAATGTTTCATTATAGAGTCGACTTAACGCTGTTGTTGGCTAGGTTAAAATCTTTCTAAACTGGACAGATATTTATAGGAGAAACAATAATGTAACCTAGATTGCTTCTGCAGTACAAAGATCTAATGCAGTCATTCTCAACGGGGGCAATATCACCCCCAGGGAGGCGAAAGTTGGGGTGAGGTGGGTTGTCACATACAAATGGAATTTTATATTAAAAAAAAAAAGAATTTTTTTTTTTAAATTAAAAATAGGCAATCTTTTGTTTTATGTCGGTGAAGTCGGGAGAAAGTTACTCCCATTTGGTGAATTACAAAATGTGTACTTAAAAAAGTTTTATTTATTAATTTCCGTTATTATATTATTTCATTATGAAAGCATGCTGAGTTCATCCTGAAGCTCAAAATATCCGCCAGCAATGTTCCTTTTAGAAGATGTACAGTCAAGCTACTTGTTGTGAGTTATTTATTTGGCTAAAGGAATTAGATAATTTAGAGCATTCTCAATTGGTGGAGGGGTTGAGCTATGGGGAGTAATAGATTTTAAAAATAACCTAAAGGGAGCATTAGGGGAGGAAAAAAAAAGGTTGAGAAACCCGGGTCTAATGTAACAAATGCTGCTTGTGCTAGCTAATTTGGAATTTGGAAGTTGCAAACCCTTCAATTTTCTTCCAGGTACAACATGAATTAACAACCAAATCAGACATTTAGTATTATATATAGGGTGTCCCAATAGTAACTCCCAAATTGTCCCAATATTAACGCTGGTTCTAAAGGAAGTAACTCATCCAATAAATTATCAAGGGTATTCAATTTCACTGGTAATTTTAGGCATATTGACATGCTGAGTTGCTTCCCTTAGATAGAACTGATGTTAATTTTGGGACAAATCGGGTGTTACTCTTGGGACACCTTGTAGATAGACAGATAGGAATCTGATTATTATCACAAGGGGTGGGGACAAACACCCGGATTTTTGATTTTTTCATTCTTCAAGTTAGACCATTTTAGGGGTACCTGAATTCAAAACTCCTGGCTACAATGCAAAGTTTCAGCTTTTTAGAGGTCATACACAGATAAACAAAATCAG
>VCCN01005019.1:480115-490789 GCA_006491835.1 Architeuthis dux | reverse complement strand
GGGTTCAATTCGCAATGTAAGTTTTTGCTAAATTGATCCCTTTAGTTTGTGTCCACTTGTTTTATTGAAAATTCAGACTTTTTTTTTTTTTAGTGATCGCTGCCAAACAAAAGGCAAGAGCAGTAACTTATTCATTGATCATGCTGCCAAAAAGATGATCATGTGATGGTTTCTATTGAGTGACTAACCAGACCTGTAGTTTTTTTACAAAGTAGAAAGGAACAAATATCATATTGTGAGAGAACAGAGAAGGCAAAAAAAAAAAAAAAAAAAAAAAAAAAAACTCCACCCAGGGTATCTATACAACATAGTAGATAACACTTGTGACCATATTTAAGTATTAGATAATAATCAGTGAAATAGACAAAAGCACCAATGAGAAGTAAATTGTTATACTAAGATAGTATTACAGAGGGTCAGGTTATGGTTCACTTGCTACTGGTACCATGTAAACCAGTACTACTTGTTCCATGGTCGGCGACTTAACCGGCTACCCCCATCCCACTTCAGTGTGGATGAGGAGGGTAGTTAGCAATCTAGGACAGTGGTTACCAAATAAAGAATAATCCGCAGGTGGGACTCGAACCCGCATACCCTATCTTTATTTTCCTATCAATGCTATTTGCTCACTGCCGGAATGTAATCAGTCTGAGCAAAAGTTGCAATAAAAAGCAACTAATAAAATTTAAGATTAAAGGTAAAAAGTAGTCTATAAACAGAATTTTGGTAAAGCTCTACATCTATTTGTTAACCAAGTGGAAAAAAAATAGAAACAATTTATTTTTCGCCAGGGACGACATTAATTTCGAGCGCTGGTTGTATGATTGTGTTTTGTAAAATAAAGTGTGACTTCTACATTAGTAAATACGGTACTATGAATGGCTAGCAAGACCATCATGCTTTCTACTGCATCTCAGGCAGAAAATCAAATATAAATTACCAACATCTTTTGGCAGCATGCCATGTTGGGGGTGATCAATTAAAAAAACGGGTGACAAACAAATAAATTACTTCTCTCACCGTTTTCAAATTTTCAAAAAACAAGCAGGCACAAACTAGGGATCAATTTAGCATAAACTTACATTGTAAATTGAACTCGAGTAAAAACCTATTTAGAGGGGGAATTTAAAAAGAACAAAAAAACGTTTTTGCTAGACATAATAAGGAGTAAATGTTGAAATTTTTAACCCTCTAGTTCCATTGGTGTACATTGAACGCAAGATACATACATAGCCAGCCAGCTGGACCAATTTGAAAACTAAAGAAACCTATTTTGACAGTTTTGGTTGAGAGTTTGTAATAGGAAAGTTTTTAGGTTATTTTTTTAAAAAACTTTACAAACAGTAACAGTTGCAAGCAACATAACAAAATACGGTCAGATTGAGATATAGACATGAATAGACTGACATGGATATATAGGTAGATAAAAAAAACTTAGACAAAGAGAGAGAATAGTACAGGTATGGCAGGCTGTGACATTGTTTCCCTGACCCAAAATCATTAAATAATGAAAATCGTTGGCGACACAAATCTGATTAGTTTGACATTGTGACTTTGTCTCCCCAGTTCTTCACCTCAGAACAAACAGGATTTGGACATTTTTTTACCTTTGCCAATGAAGTACGTGTATTCACTCATGCCTGTCTGTTTGTCCACACGATATATCCAACAGTGAAATTTTGTGGAAAGCATTGGGCTACGGAAGAAGTGATTAAATTTTGGGCCGGATCCAGGAATTTGTTTTTGATTGAGCAATATTTGTATTACAATGCAGGAAAAGAGGTTCGAAACGATCAGTTAATAAAACGGTTAAATTTAAATTTCAAGGGAAGTAACTCAATCTGACAACTTGACTGATCTGGAGACTCAGTGAGTCTTGTATATCTTTTTAGTTGAGGGTTCCAGATCAGTCAAGTTGTCAGATTTTTGCTGCATTACCCAATGCTGTCAAATTCACAATTTTGGGTTTTTTATTGTTATTCCCCAACAGACCAAAATTTTCATAACAAGTGGGAATTGATATGTTAAGTTTATTTTGTTATATATACGCCACCCACACAAATCCTAATGTCACGCACCAATAAAGAATTTGGTGAAACGTTTTTGTTTTCATAGTGGAGACTAATAGATAAGACACAGAAAAAAAAAATGCAGCTCAATCTTATTTTTCTTTGTAAGCTTCCATACTATACAATTATGAACGTTAGCTTATGGAAAAGACTTACAAAAAAAAACAAAAAATGCTTGGGGGGAGGGGGTCAACGAATAGTGTCACGGGTAGCAGCTATATAGAAATGAAACAGACACAGAGAAAACAGAAGATGTCATGTTTGTAACAATAGTCAACTGTAATAATTATTCTAAGAACATATATCTGGTATTTTTGGTCTAATTCAAAAGAGAGGAAAAAAATGGCCATCTAAGCAGGATTTCTCTTTCACATAAAGCTTAACAGATGACTTGCTTTTCTCCATCAAGCAGGCAGTGCCTGTAACCACAGTACATTACTTGAATTCAGTATCAGTCAAAATTCAAGAAAAGAAAGGGTGTGTGCATGTGTATACATTTTAAATTCTATGCCACCCACACAAATCCTAATGTCACGCACCAATAAAAATTTGGTGAAACATTTTTTCTTTTTTTATTCTAACTCAGAAAAGCAGTTTTTCAGGATATGAATATACTTAAAAAAGGTCAAGCATTATTAATTCTTGACTAGTATTTTCTTTCATCTTAATTCTAGCTGCTTTCCATCCCAACTACTCAGAGTTAGTCTACGGCAGTGAGTAAACAGCTCAGATCGGAAAATAAATAAGCCCCAGCAATGAATTGCACGAAAGAAAATACTAGTCAAAAATTAATAATAATTGACAAAGCTTCTTCTAATTAAAAAAATAAATCAGGATAATATTACAAACACTTAAAAGGTGTAGCTCATGAATTAAGTTATACAAGCACAAAATAACCGCTTGTCCAAATAAGTTTTCAAGTTCATGCCAACTACTAAAGCTGCTACTAGAGCCACTAAAACAAGAGCAGCGAATTGGTGTAATGACACAGGGGGGAAAAGCTGAGATTAAATCCAGATTTATGATGGAACCAGATTACAGGTAGCTAGATTATCAAGTCAACTTGCCCTTGATCTATCTTTTCAATACTGACAAAAATTCAGTAAATTTATTCAGTAATGTCTGGAAAGATTTTTCTTGCAATTATAGGCTAGCAGGTCATTTTGTCACTGCTTACAACAAAGCAAGACATAACCAAACAAATCAATCTTGTCTACATAAGATGACCAAGTGGTTTAAGAGGAGAAAAGGATTTTCAGGTCCTTAGGCAGGGGTTCTCAAATTAGGGTATGCAAGGTTTGTAAAACACTGGAATTTTGAAGTAATCACAATTGACAAGGGTTGTGAACAAGGTTTTTAAGCAATGTGTATAACCAAAAACAAATGTTGTGCAAAACTGTCAATTGAGAATGATATGCAGGAGTTTCTCTCTGAAACTGTGCTTAGAATTGAGTTACTTGTTGGAAAGAACCAAGCTCATCCATTTAATTAAATTACTAACAAATATTGTCTGTTCTACGGTATCGATAAATTTTACACTATATTCTTCACAAGGGGTACACCAACACTACAATGCTCAGGTATCATCCTGGGAGAAGTTGCACAGGATATCTTGGCCAGCAGGTTGGGAGGCGATCACCATTAGCATGCTCAGGATTTGTCCTGAGAAGCTTTTGGGTTCTCCACCCCTTCCCCCCCATTATCCCGGTCCTCGTGACATTTGTCTCAGTGACAGGGATTTGGGAGTCTCCCCCATCAAGTCTCTATTGAATTCGGAACTAAATGACACAAGGGTTGATGTGCCGTTAAACAAAACAAACAACACTACGAATGGGTACACTGGCAGAAAAAGTTTGAGAACCCGTCCTTTAATTTAGGTATTTAAAAACAAAAAAATAACGATAAAAGTTAAGGCTATTCTGTCTTTCTGATTCATTTTCAAAATTCTTAAAGTGTCTAGCTGCCAAGACAGAATACTCCCTCAAGAAGAGAATGTTACAAAAATGTTAGCATTCTTCTTATAGGCCATTCTCTAAAGTAGGACTAGGTCCCAGAATTTGACTTTCTACCCGTTTTGGAACTTGACTCATCCAGATCCTATTTGAATATGCTTCATTAGTTGTCTCTCTCTCTTTTGTCTTCTTTTCAGAACCACACCCTGGGGAAGAGCAATATTCTTTCAATACAACATTTTGCCCACTTTCTTTTTTTTTTTTATACCTCAGCCAACAAAGTTGGGAGAGGTATAAGTACGCACTCATGTCCGTCTGTCCACATGATATCTCCAAAAGTTCCCAATGAATTTCAATGATATTTTGTGGAAGGGTGGGCCATGGGCTTACGATGGGTTAGAAGTGATTAAGTTTTGGGTCAGATCTAGGAATTTGTTTTTGATTAAGAGATATTTTTATTATTCTGCAAGAAAAGAGTTTAAAAATGAACTAACATTCCAAGGGAAATGATGCTGTGTTGGGGGTGATCAATGAATAAGTTACTTCTCTCACCTTTTGTTGGGCTGTGATCACTAAAAAAGATCTTAATTTTCAAAAATAAGCGGACACAAACTAGTAACCAATTTAGCATGAACTTACATTGCATATTGAGCCCCCCTCTAAAAACCTATTATTGGGGGAATTTTAAAAAAAACAAAAACATTTTCCCTACTCATTGAGGGGAGTGCGCATGCAAAATTTCAAGTTTCTATTATGAACAGTTAGGGCTGGGCAAAGTCTAGATACATAGATATAGATACAGCAATAAACCAGTGTTGTGGGTAGCTAAATTTAAATTTCAAAGGAAGCAACTCAATATTTAACAGTTCTCTCCATTGTCTTTTGATATTTTATTTTCATTCAGATTTTAGTTAGTGTACAGCATTGACAGGTGTGCGCTCTCTAGTTTCCTCCTGCCAATATTCAAAGCAAACTAACTTTAACATCATCAACTGCAGGTATTCAGAAATATTGAAAAATCAATTCATTTACTGATTGGAATGAAGACTGGGGTTAAATTTTAAAATAGAATTATTTAGCAACAAGCTGTTTTATGTACATGTATATTCAATAAGAAAAACAAACATAATTAATCACTGCTACCCACAACACTGGTTTATTGCTGGTTTATATGTATCCGGACTTCGCCCAGCCCTGACCATTCATAGTAGAAATTTGAAATTTTACGCACGCACACAGTACCCGTTTTCCCTACTCATTGAGAGTAGTGTACGTGCAACATTTCAAGTTTCTACTATGGCTGGGCGAAGTCTGGATACATAGATAGATACATATAAATGTCAGAATACATGAATAACCTAAACCCAGCAATAAACCAGTGCTGTGGGTACCCCACCCCGATCATATTGTCAATTATTAAATTCTGTATTTCTTTAGTTGCTTTTCATCACAACTCTCATATCATTATTCCATGATGTTAAATAGGGAAAATGATCTTTTTGTTATTTGAAAATTCTTCCCTAAGTAGGTTTTTAGAGGGGGTTCAATAAGGAATGTAAGTTTATGCTAAATTGGTCACTAGTTTGTGCCAGCTTATTTTTTGAAAATTCAGACCTTTTTTTAGTGATCACAGCCCAACTTTTTTAGTGATCATCTCCAACACAGCATATATGGGTGGCAGTGATTCATAACTTCTCTTGGAATGTTAGTTGGTAATATGATTCAAATTTCTTAGATAAAGCATAGTCAATTATTATTAGATATTGACTAGTATTTCTTTCATCATGCATACAATATACTTGGTTGCATAAAGAGGACTTTCTCAGACAAAAGTTTGTTCAACATGTTAAATCTATACAAAACAGTTCCTCCAATTTTGGAATACTGCCAACAAGTATGGAGTCCATAACCAATAAAAGACAAAGAAAATAGAAGACATTCAACGTCGTTTTACAAAAATGATAAATGGAATGGAAGAATTAATGTATGAGGAAAGGATGCAGAAATGCAACCTGGTTTCTTTGGAAGAAAGAGTAGACTTAATAGAGACGTTTAAGTTGGTATGGGGCTGCATGGATGTGGAACCTGAAAAATTCTTTCTTTTTAATAAAAATAGAACTATAGGACATGAATATAAAATAAAGAAAAAACATTGTAAATTGAACTTAAAGTCCCAGACCAACATCCGGTATGTTATGTTATCTTAATTTCAGTTGCTGTTCATTGCAACAACTCAGACTGACCGCTTTACAATAATCTCAGTTCAGAGCTCAACCATGATCAAGTGAGACATCAAAGAATACAAAATGCTATTGACTGCGTGACAAGAATTTCCGTCATTGCAGTTCTATAGCTAACTCCATAAAATTTCCGTTTTATTGTGATTAATGGCAACTTAGTTCTATCTGCAAGTCAGGGCTTTTATCTTGCAATGAATTATCTTGCAGTGGACAAGAGCTTTTATCTTGCAGTGGACAAGAGCTTTTATCTTGCAGTGGATAACTATTACTCTTCGCCACCTTCCAAAGGGGTTTAGGTTACGACTAAGAAAATCAATCATGTTAGACCACTTTTCTAATAATCCATATAAAAGCAATTCCGAACGCAAGAGATATCTACTAATCTGCTTATGTGTCACCCCACAGGCAGAACAGATTATCACATAAATGGATACATAAGAAGCAACATGGGAGAGTACGAAAATAATAACCACAGTAATAGTTGCCATTCCAGCAGACCAGAGACAAAGCTGGAAAAAATATTTTAACCCTGCCAGAGACAAAAATATATGAAGGTGATAGTTGTACGCATCATTTGAGGTGCTCGGAACAGTCCCAAAGAGGATTGTTTCATTGTTTTGTTTAACGGCACATCGACCCTTGGTGGGTCATGTAGTGACGAATTCAGGGTGGGGGATCCCATGTCCCCGTGACCAGAGACTTGAGGGGGGAGAATCCCAAATCCCTGTCACTGAGACAAATGTCACGAGGACCAAGATAAGGTGTGGGGGGAGGGGGGAAGATCCCAAGCTTCTCAGGACGAATCCTGAGCATGTTAATGGTGATCACTTCCCAATCAGCTGTCCAAGATATCCTGTGCAACTTCTCCCAGGACGATACCCGAGCATGCCACAAGGAAGCCCCAAAGGGCCGTGGTTCTCTGAACTGGCGGTTTCTTTGAGCTTAGCCAAAAGGCTGCAAAGCAATCACTTATTTGAAAAGAAGTAATTAAGTATTGAGTACCAAAAACGATTCATCTCTTCTTCCAGCCTTTTTTATCATTAGACTTTCACACAGAAACGGATGCCCAAAAAGAGGAGTTGGTAGGGTGGAGGGTTAAGACAAAGTCATATACCAAATTGTAATGGCTAGTTAGATTAGTTTTAAGAGCCAACGAGTTCATTCCTTACTTAGTAACAAAGTTTCAATACTATTTATGTACCAAAGTTGGCTCAGTACAAAAAAAAACACTATCGCAATTTTTTTTATAGAAAGTTAATTTTCTTCTAAACCAAACATAGGAGGATTTTATTATGTCCAGTGGAACATTAGACAATCAAAACAGATATTATCAGGTATTATTTATGACATTCATCTACAGCATTGAAACTGTTTTCAAAAATATGAATATGCTGCCGTCCAAAAATGTTCCACTAGAAATAATAAAATCCTCCTATATTTTCTATAAAAAAGTGGTAGGGGTGTACTCATTTTTGGACGGCAGTAAATTCATATTTTTGGCAACAGAGTTCAATGCTGTAGAGTTTGGTCATAAATCATACCTGATAATATCTGTTTTGATTGTGTAATGTTCCACTAGAAATCATAAAACCCTGCTATGTTTGGTTTAGAAGAATATTAACTTTCTATAAAAAAAAAAGTAGTACGGGCGTACTCATTTATGGGTGACACTGTACATACATAAACTTTACTTATCATTCTAAACAAGCAAAACTGTCAAACTATCAGATTTTTTTTTTCTTAAATTTAATGAGCTCTAATCATAAAACAGAATTAGTTGTACCATACTAAATTTTATTTTAATTGTTATTTTATCAGCCTTTACGGTCCAGTTCGTTGTTGGACATAGGCCCTTCCCTAAGTGAATGGAGTGTGTGATAGGCCTTAACGTACCACGCTGACCCATGACATGTTGGCAGAGGGAAAGAGATGGATACATGCCTTTCCCAAGGGCATTAGTACAAAGAGAGAGCAAACTGTCTCGGCCAAAGTTTGAACTCAGCTCACCGATCCTATTTTCCGTGCTGTTGACCGCTCGGCCAATAGTCACACACTATTCTGATAGAAGCCTTAAATTCTCCACTAAAGTACTTCAAGCAGTAATCCAAGAAGAAAAAGAAGAAGAAAAACAAACGAAACACAAACATTGCCATAAACAAGTCTCTACGATCAGACTGCTCTATCCTGGTGTTATCCTAAGGTGTGTTCTTAAACGAGGACATTATGTGAAATAATTTTAATGCTTAGCTATATATCCACTTGCCATGTGTAAACAAAATACCGCAAATTCTTAGCTGTGTGCAGAATAAATGCCTATTATACATACTTGTCCGTACACTTTTACTTATATGTTGTCCTTACCTTCAACCAACACCCCCCCCTTCCTATTCTATTTCTACTGCCTAAAAATATCACAGAATAAATCAAATAGCTAAACAATCAAAGCAGGTGACTGGCTTTGTTAAACTGAACAAGGTTGAAGATTTAAGAAAGAAAAAAAAAAAAAAAAAAAAAAAAAAGAACAAGCAAATACTGAAAAACAATCAGTGACTATTAAACGGCATTAAAACAAAAATAAAAAAAATAAAATAAAAACTAAAGTAACTCCACAAGCGAAAGTACAGCCTTTGGCATGCACAACACTACCAGCAATGCCCCACACTAGAAAACAGGCAAGATCAAAGAGGTGGCATATGTGGTATTCACTTCAAGCAGACCTAATTAGTAAACCAAGAGAGGATAAAGAACTGAAACAGTAACCAGTTCTTCAACATTTAATGTAACACCCCCCCTCCAAAAGATGGCAGCCATTTTGTTTTTGACAAAGATCCCTGCTTAGGTTTGTAATCGATCTATGGGAAAACCTTATGCCATCACAGAAAAGAACTTATGTAGTCATGTCAGGGCTGACACTTTTGGAACGCTTTTACCAAATAGACACTTGTTTGATACAGTGCTCAGAACATTTGGTACATTTTGGATTGATTGATTTGTTTAGCGACATATCAACCCTTGATGGGTCATTTAATGCTGAAATCAGTTTAAAATTCTTGCAACTTTGGTGAAAGGTTGTTTTTTTTTCTTTTTTTTTTTTTTTAAATAATAAATAAATCACAATATTATTTATTATTCAAATAATAAAAAAATTTTTACTTTAAAAACTAGGTCCATTGAGTATGCATGCAAAATTTGATTGGGCTGCAACCATGTTTAGGTAGTTTCTATAGCGTGACAGACAAACAAACACACAGATGGACACCACCAGATTATACAGGGTGGGTGAGAATTAACTCCCTATTAGAAATGAATGGCCCGCACAAAGCTCTGACCTTAAGCCCTGTGACTTCTTGCTGTGAGGGTGGGCGAACAAGGAAGTGTACCGCACCAAACCACAAACTCTGGATCAACTGGAGGAGCACATTCAACATGTTATGGCCAACATACCACCTGACTTCTTACAAATGTCTTTTGAGGCCATACAGAAAGGCTTATGGAAATTGGTGCCTATTTGAATTTTAACACTGGAGAGATTTTTTTTACCATTGTATGGTCCAAAGTAAAGCTAAGTTTATTACCAATTTCTAATAGGATGTTTCTTTTCACCCACCCTGTATATGTCAAGAAGCCGGAAAATCCCACTTTTAACTTAATCTCAAAAAAGATGAATCACACAGATATCCATCTCTAGATTTGTAATCGAACACCAAGTCAAAACATTTAGGATGGTAAGAGCTTATTGTTCAATTACATACTTTACACCCGCTCTGGTGTCATCCACATAGAGAAAGGGGTCCTATTGACAGTATCAGTCAGAGAAAGACTGCACTAAAAGGTAACTTTATACACATCCCAGTCATCTTGTAAATAAGACACAGGTATACCTCACTTTTTGAAAGTTTGCGTTTCGACACTTTTACAAAAATAAAAAAAAAGCAAAAATAATGTTCACTTTCTCCAAATTTATCAGGGAACATCAGCTCTTCAACCTAAATTGTTTACATACTGTGTGTGACCAGGCAAATGTGCTAAAAATAAACGTATTAAGATAATCAAACCACAGACCATTTAGCAGGTGTCGAGATAAGAACAAAGACAAGGGTTGGCTATCGTAGTCCATGAGCCAGAGAGTTGGTTGGTACCATCTGGAGGGAATAATGCACACAGTGATTTTTGGCAAGGTATGCATCCCTAGAGTGTGATAGCATTGCAGTAGTGGCAGCTTTCCGTATGCTATCATGCATTTTATAATACTACCTTAAAATAAACATTTCAGAAAAGCGGCCAATATAAAGTACCACATATATATTCAACCTAATAGTATTTTGACCCCTCAACATTGTGTTGTATAATGCCGGTAGTATTTCTTCTTGCCGGTGTGAGGGAGAGACGTCTCGTCGTTGGGTTGTACCTTTA
>VCCN01005019.1:428158-439874 GCA_006491835.1 Architeuthis dux | reverse complement strand
TTTTCTCTTGAGACAAATTTATGAGAGTCTGCTTGCTTCATTGACAACTACTCAGCTAAATTATAGGAGAGAATTTTCTGACACTCTAAGCACTACAATCAGTGGTGTAGTGTTGTGGGAACGTGTGGGAATGGTGTTCCCATACTTTAATTGGGAGGGGGGGGGCGTTGTTCCCTCACTATATATACTAAAATTCTCATTCTGTTTATACTCTCAAATTAGCCGAAACGGTGCATTGTAGCTATATATATTGAATTTAGGCATTGGAGTAAAAACTTCTTTTTACTACAATCACATTCAAATATTACACCTGAAGGAGGCCGAAGAATGGATTTTCCGAAACATATTAACAACACAAACAAGAAGGAGTTCATCCCAAAAACTATTTGAATGTTAACTGTAGAGGTTTGATACACTCGCTAGAGCAGGCAGCTCTGTGTTCCCTCAGTTTTGTTTTGTTTTTATTGTAAGTAATTATTGCATCAGCCTTTTCTCTTGGCCAGCTAGGCATTATTCATTTACTTTTTGTCTTTTGTCTTAATTCCACAATCGATTAGACATTGGACTGTGTACTTGAAGTTTTCACTCAACACCTAGCTTCACGTCTTGGGCTGTAACTTTTTTAAGCCCAACAGATACAAATACAACATACACCATTGGAAAGCTGATAAAGTTCTCTTTCTAACGAGATATAGATATATGGATCGGGGGGGGGCACGGTAGGCCCTGCTGGACCCCGGACAATATGCCACGCCGTATACTGGCCATCATCAAAAACAACGGAGACATACCAAATACAATTTATGGATTGTGTGTATGTCAGTACGTATGTCTCATGTAATTTGTAAAATACATACAATACTTTAGTGGTTATATAATGTTTAAAAGCATTGATTTCATGACTTTATTGAAAAATGTGGGGTGGTCTTAAACTTTTGGGAAGCACTGTAAGTGTAGAGGTTTGATACACTTGCTAGAGCAGGCAGCCCTGCATTCCCTCAGTTCTTTTTTTTACACTACACCACTGACGACAATATAACGAACATGCTAAGATTATATGCAAAGTAAAATAAATACAATACTTTAGAGGTTATATAATGTTTAAAAGCATTGATTTAATGACTTTATTGAAAAAATGCGGGGTGGTGTTAAACTTTTGGAAAGCACTGTAAGAGTTGTAGAAACACACCATTTAGATATTAGGTTTGAGAAACAGCCATGAAGAGCAATAAGTAGTATACTACCTCTGTCCCATAATAGTTGTTACATTTAGTGGTGATTTTATATGCAAATATAACAACTATTCTAGGACAGAGGTAGTAAGAAGATATGATAAAAGTTTAAAAACATAATAGGTTCAGTAACAGTTTCATTATTTCTTATGTTGTATTCAGTCAGATATGAAAAGCCTTTCTCAGACAACACAAAAGAAATTCCGCAAATGTTTCTCTTTCTTTAAAATACATTTTAACAACAACAACAACAGAAAAATCTTTTCACCCTTCAATGAATAAATACAAAAAATGTTGTTATAGTAAAAATACATCATTGCAAAATACATTTGTACAGACTGGACGAGCATTTTTTTCCCATGCTCTCAAGAATATCAATTTATAGCTTATATTAATCTAGATATACAGGCTGCCCTGATTTTTCGCTTGAGGTGCGTTCCTAGAGGAGATGGTGTAAACGAAGTCGCCACAAAATAAATCCATTATATAAGCATGTTAATATAAGTTTTTACTAATGAATATTATATTGATTCGTTATTTTAATATATATAAAAAAATAACTTAATAGGTTCTATTAGTTTCTCAATACAAACCGTCACACAACCAACATCTTTTGGCAGCAGGCCATGTTGGGGGTGATCAATTAGAAAATTGAAAAAAAAACAAAAAACGGGGTGATCAATGAATGAATTACTTCGCCTTTTGTTGGCCAATGAATTTTCAAAACGAGTGAATGCTGCCAGACATAAACTAAGGGACCGATTTAAGATAAACTTAAATTGTAAATTGAACCCCCCCACTAAAAACCTATTGGGAGGGGGGAACTAAAACAAAAAAAGATTCATAAGGAGTGAATGTTGAAATTTTCAGCCCTCTAGCTTCATTGGTGCAGCCTGTTTGTGTGATACAGACATAGCCAGACCAGATTAAAAACTGAAGAAACCTTTGGTGACAGTTTCTAATAAAATAATACTTGAAATAATTACCAAAAAGAACAAATTTGGGCAAATTTCAAACCAGTGTTATTGTAAATTAGCACAAATCAAACCAGCTTAAAACCAGGCCAGTCCGTATATACATATATATGCGTGGGGTGTATGTGATAGAGTGAGAGATAGAGAAAACAACAAAAATGTATATCTGAGTGTATACATAATGACCAAGTTCATCCGGCACTAGCCAAACCAAATTGGCATTCAAAAATCATTAACCTTTTCAAGATAATTTTGTGAGACTTAACAGATCTGATAAAACAAAAAAATAAGCAAATATAATGAACAGCGTGATTTTTTTCTGTCTTATTCACAGGGAATAACTAAAAGTAAGCAAATAAAACAGACAACCAAAGCAGAAAAGAGCAGTTCATTAGTTTGTTTTTTTTAAATTCAGCCTTGTCTTTTCAGTAAATAAGGTAGAGCAGCGTTACCATTTAACAAAATTATTTGGTTTCAAAAATAAAGATTTGGTACACAAAAAACATAACCCTTACAACAAATATAAATGAACAATAGATAAAAAAAATATGTATTTTAATCCATTTTTCCTGCAAGCCTAGTCTGGTGATGGATTTTGATTATTTTGGTACTGAAGCTACTCAATTTGGTCCCAAGACCATACAAATTTGGTCTGATGATGGATTTTAAGTTATTTTATTATTTTGGTACTGAAGCTACTCAATTTGGTACCAAGACCATAAAGATTGTGTCTTGTGAGGCAAAAGACATCTGGCAACCATGAAGTAGAGTAATATTTATTGTCAAGTAATTCAAAGTCAGTGTCACTGTCAGTCTCAACATTCCAAGTAAATGTGTTCCAGGTTCACCTGACTTTATCAATTGGGAGTGACCCACTGATATTTGACACAATATACTCCACCCCAAAATATAGAATCTAAAAATGTATGACCCAACATGAGAAAGAGAATCAAAAACATTTCAACCAAAAATCAGATTGCTGCTAATATTTGACCCCAAACATCACAAAAAGGTTTTTTCATTTTCTGTGCAGCTAACCATTAGGCCACATGCACCTCCTATCTTTTTATCTTGGGGGAGGGGAGAAGCTATTTTTTAATTTTTATTTGTGCAAAACAATAAATTTGAAAATTTATTGAAAACCCAATCAATCTTATGGGTGAATCTTTCAGAAAACCTGAATTCTTGGAGGAAGAGATTTTTATTTTCAAAAAAGAAACATTATCAAAACATTAACTAGAAAGCACTCAGAGTGCATATCTCTGCCATTGTCACTAACAACTGAATGAAAATCAGTTCATATATAGCTATGATTCAGGGAAGTTAAATGTAAAAACATTAATGGATCTGCCCCACTTCCTCTGTGGTCCATTGTCCACCTTTCCAGAAAATTTCATTGAAATTCATTGAGAACTTTTAGAGATATCATGTGTACAGACGGATTGATTGATACTGATGAATGCATCTCCCAACTTTGTTGGAAGAGGCAAATCAATGTTATGATATTAAGGATGCAACATCAATGGTAACAAAGAAAAAAGTATAAGACATTATTTGTGGTTTTGGTGGCACAAGTGAAGACTGAATGTATATTAAATACACACCCCACCGCCACCCACCTCAAAACCCATCTAAAAATCCCAAAGACAGCCACTATCTAAACACCCCACCACCACCCACTTCAAAACCCATACCTTTTTTTTTTGAAAGGATCAGTGTAACTCCCCATTTAACAAACCAGGTCACCTAGCATATAATACACAAAACATCTCGTTTCATTCACACCAGACCACATGGATGAACGCACGACTATGCTATGTTCAAATTTCTTCTGAGGATGCCGTTCACAGCGACGAAATGCAAAGATTTATCCTCATGATAATAAACATGCATGAGACGTAACACGCTTTTCTCATTCTTTCTTTTCCATATTGTCTAACCATATCCACCATTCTGTGGGTATAGGTCTGCCTGTATGTATACATGCCTTAAAGGTATCTTCCATAAAAACAAAACTTTTTTTTTTTTTCAAATTCAAGGCTGAAAAAAATTAATCTAAAAAAATACAAAAAAAAAAAAAAAAAAAAAAAAAAAAAAAAAAACATTTAGTATAAACCAGAACAGTACTAATTACATATCTGGTAAATTAAATCAGCTAATTACAAGTTTTTCTTATGTTTTTTATTATTCATGTGATGCTATTTTGCTAGAAAACATTGTTTAGCTATTTGGCAAAACATTGTTTAGCTACTTTTCTTATTTATTAATACCATTGCCCTTACCAATACCACTAAGGTTGTTATTGTACAGATGCAATACCAGTTTGTTGGTATTAGTGGATTAACATTTTTATGTCAAGTAATTACTAATTGCCCCACCATTCTATCAACACTGATCATAATTTGTTTTTTTTCTCGTTCCTATACAAGAAGGTGTTTACACTTAGAGTAATACTTCGGTTAGTGCTCTAGATACATTCCAACAAAATGCAGCGCTAAACAAAACGAGGGTCATTATAACATAACATAAACAGAGATAGTGTTTGCAATCATTTTAAAATATGTCATCATCATTGAACCTCAACAAGACGGAAAATGTATTAGTGCCGTGCATCTCATCTGGTAGCTACTTCCTGAGGGTGGTGAAATATCAGTAGGTGTCAATGTATATTGTGGCATGATAAATTTATGCGTATTTGTATATTCTCGTACACATGAAAAATTAACCAAAGTGTACAGTATGCAGTTGGGGACTGTTCATGATGCTGTCTTTTATCATTATTCATTTTGGAAATGTAACGTTACTAAGTTTATTACGTAACGTTACTAAATTTATTACAAAAAATATTTGAAAAAGAATGCTTTGAATCAGTGCTAAACAAGGTAGTGCAAAGCAGGGTATTACTGTACAGCAGTGGTCCCCAACCAACGAGCTGCAAAGCATGTGCTACCAGGCCACGAAGAAACAATACGATTTTCTTTGTAAAATAAAAACAAAATAATTTCTTTGGATCTTGATATTAAATTTATTAGATAAACCCTTTTAGAAACTGGAGTGAGTGTATTAACCACTTATAATTGACATCACCTATATTCCGGTTGTGATTAATACACACATCAGGAACATATCATTAAGCTGATAAAAACAGATACTACACATTGCCTTTTTCGAACTGGACCACAGAATTACAATTGTGCCCAAATTTGAATAGAAATCACCCCATTGAATTGGACCAGTTCAAGTGATCAGCCTTCTATTTTAATGCTAGAAAGATGAAAAAGCCAAAACAAAACAAAAACATAAGAGTTTTTATAACTAACAATAATAATACTACTACAACAGGAGTCCCCCATTATAACATGGGTCTTGGGGTCCAAAAAGACAACCGTGCTATAACTGTACCACGGATAATCAAAAGTCAATTCATGTTCACCCGTGAACAAAGGCGTTTTCATTACAAAGTCAAAGAAATCAGTAAGACACCATGTAATTATATGTTAATCGATTGCAAATTGAAGAAATCTAATACTTTAGTTACATTAAGTCAGTCTTTTGATGAAATTCTGTTTTTATTTGCGGCTTTCTGGACGAGTAGGTGATAATACGTATTAGGCAGGGCTCGAAATTAACGTTGTCCTGGGGACTGTAAAAATGTGTTCAGGACGCCTCCGGGACAGAAGTGATATAAAAAAAATTTTTTTTAAATTCTTTTAATTTTTTTCTTTCTTTAATTTGGTGAAGATTGTTTTTTGGGACGGTAGTGAATAAAGTTAGTCTCGAGCCCTGGTATTAGGTAAAAATCTTGGGGATCCACCAATCGACCTCTTTATATTGCAAACCACAATATATATCGAACGATGCTATATCTCCTGTATTACTACTTAGCCACGCAAAAACATTCCTCAGTGTAAAAGCATTAGCAGGTTTCATCTACAAAGAGTTAAAATAAATAGAACCGCGGAGAACAAAGGATTTTATTCATACATAAAGAGAATATAAATAGTAATTTTATTAGAGGTTTTTGAAAATGCCTATGTCTTTCCACGCAAGTTGAACAAACATCTTTGAAATGTTTCCCGCACGTTCAACATCTGTTTACAATCACATCAACACATGCAGACAATATTTGGAATCAACTGTATCTATTAGGTTGTTGCACAGGAAATGTCTTTTATTTTCTTCATTATCAGGGTTGCCAGATATGTCCGATTAAATTAATTGGACATCCAAAATTGTCTTATTTTAAGGCACAACTCAGCATTGCCAACTTAGATATTCTTTAGCTACTTCTAGACACTTTTAGCTATTTATTTTAAATATTATGATAATGATCTAGCTACTTTTAGCCACTATTAACTAGTTTTAGCCATCAATTTTTCTGTCCGAATTTGACAGATTTCGAGCAGGGATGACCGAGTTTGGATAAGTATGCATACAGGCTGCACAAATGGAGCTAGAGGGCTGAAAGTTTCAACATTTACTCCTTATTATATCTAGAAAAACTTTTTTCTTTTTTAAAATATCCCCCATAATAGGTTTTTAGTGGGAGGTTCAATTTACAATGTAGGTTTATACTAAATTGACCCTTTAGTTTGTGTTTTTTTTTTTTTTTGGGGGGGGGGGATTCACCCCCTACACAGCATGCTGCCAAAAGACATTGGTCATATGACAGTTTCTATTGCTGTTTGAATTACTAATTGCTTTTAAGGTCTCAAAACCCTCAAATAATAATGAATTATATCTCTATTTATATTGAATCTGCCCGAAAATAAATTACATCAGTAAATTTCATTTTTAGCATTATTTTCTATGATGTAAAAAAAATGATTTCATGCGTAACGACCTAATACTATGTTCTATAGTTTTGAGAAAGGTCATGAATATTCAAATGGTTCTTCGGACAATTGAACTCCTTGTTATTTGTGTTTGTAAATGGATCGGCCGAAACGTTGTGTTTACAACACAAATAACAAGAAGGCGTTCAATCGTCCAAAGAACCATTTGAACCTAATACTGATTTTAAAGATAACATGTTCTGCTACCATAAATATAAACCTGATATCTTCCCATTTTGCTATCAGTTTATGAAGTTCACAATCTGCAAATAAAAATTAGGTATTCAGTTATTAAGCAATCATTTGACCTTTGCCCTTGTCCGAAAAATATCAACTTGAACTTTACAAATTTTAGACTTCATCAGATGATAGGTATGCAAGTTCATTAACCATTTAAGTGCCACCATCGCAGAATTGCAACCACGCAACCACTCAGATGATATATACGAAAATACGGCTAAAATCTGCATATGACCAATAGGTCACTGATATTGTCATAATTCTGAAGTAAAATATTGTGGTCGTTCTATTCAGATTTTTGCCGTAATTTTGAAGTAAAGAGTGCAGGATTTTTTGTAAAATAGCAAGAAAGCAAAGCTCATTGATGAACCTTAGGCCCAAATACTTGCAGATTCAGAGGGTGAATTTGTGCCTTATATTCACTAAAAACTAGTAAAATACAAGACACAAGCAGATAAAAAAAACTCTTGAAAAATAGTACATAAGTATTAAAAAAAAAATTTTTAAATTAAAATAAATAAAAAAAAAAGAGGATTTATTGAAATTGTACTAAAAATTCTAAAATCAAAGATGGCCGCCAAGTGATGATATCATGATATGCAAATTAGATTTTTTTTTTCCCCAACATAAACCTTTCCAAAAAAAAAACAAAAAAAAACAGTCAAATTTACGAAATTGTCCTCAAATCTTCGTGCCTAAAGGGCTGATAAATAAGTCCAAAGAATTAATATTTATCTCTCAAATCAACATTCAACTCGGCTGCCCCCGTGTTGTATGACACACAAGGCAATGATTTTGTCTCATTTCTTGAATGATCAATGGAGACCCAATAATTTGTTGGTAGCAATTGTGGGTTTTTTCAGGGCCAGGGTGCTAGCCTGACGACCAGCCTTACAGCAGCAATGAACCTGATCAGTACTGAGATGAGTAACCACATAAAAACATCAGGTGCTCTAAGCAAATAGTGGCCTTGTACCAGACAAAAGTAAAGGCGAGTTAATAACTATGACAGCACGCACATAACTACATGTCATAGATTACCTTTACATTCTAGGCAGAATCAAGTGTCTGTAATTCTCAATCTTATTGATCATAAGGATAAACAGACAGTCACTCATCTGCTTATATAATACGCCAGGTGTAGGTCTATATTTTTTGTCAGTAACATTTGTCAAATGCATAAAAAAATTTTTTTTTAAATCAGTGTTCATTTTGGTTGAACATAAAGAAAATGCAGAGCAACGTAATGTTTTGATATTTTTAGATGCGCTAAGCTTCTCCAGCAGAGATCGCTGTCACTGACTGACTATCTGACAAGTTGACATATCGAACATAAAATATTTGTTATTTTAAATCAGTTTTGGAAATTGAACTGGTTGTGTTCGAAGAAGCCAAGACATTTTTTTAACATCTCATATCGCGACGTTTATTTTTTTTAACATTTAACTGAACTCATGTTTAAATAGCGTATCTATGGTCCGACTTTCACAGGCTTGTTTTAAGTACAATGCAATCACAAAATTATTTAAATATTGCCGTCATTACTGTCGGCATCGGTCAACTAGTACAATACGTTGATCATAAGGACTGTCACCCAGGAGTCAAATTAACTTAGTTGAGAGAGCATAAGACTGGAGATCTAAAAAAGATTTCTTGTTGGTTCAATCAGGGGTTTCAGCAGTGATCATTCACACGAAATAGTCCGATTTCATGTGAATGATGTTTTAGTAGGTTGATGACCTGATTCTTTTATTATTGTGATGCGTTTGAATAAACAGAACTAATTTGCAAACCTCTTATCCTCAGCACAAACGGCTCAGTGACAGAGCATGGGATTGAACATCTAAATGGTTCCCGGTTCAATCTCAAGTTTCGGCATCAACATCAAATAATACTTTGTGCTAATTACATTTTAATAGCAATTAGTATTACTTTTTCTTCATGTTAGTGTTGTTGCTTTTAATAACTTTCTGGCTTGATACACTCTTCATGACTGAATATTTTATTACTACTTTTTCTCCATCTTATTACTGTTGCTTTTTATCACAACACTGGCTCAATAAACTCTTCAACACTAGTATTATTAGAAACAAGGCTGTCAACATAGGTTTCTTCAGTTTTCAAGTCAGTCTCGCTGGCTATGTATCACACGTACAGGCCGCACCAAGAGCTAGAGGGATTACAAAATTTTAATTTACTCCTTATTATGTCTATTTTATTAATAGTTTGATTCCATCTTATTATTGTTGCTTTTTATGCCAACACTGGGTTGATATACTCTTCTACTGCCAGAATAAACACTTAAAATTAGAAATAAATAAGTAGCTTCCAATATATTTTGATAGCCAAGTTTAAAAACTATTTTCCAAGAAAATGTTTATTATTGCCAGCACAAATTAAATTTAAAACAACTGGTCCTTGACAACTGAATTTGCCCCAGATACACAAAACAATGGATGTTATTACAGAATAGATCACATAAATAGTTTTCATGTTTTGGTTTTTTTAATTTATTAAGTACATGCAAGTCAGGCAGTCCTTTTTCTTCCTTGTTTTATCTATTTGCATCAACAATCCTTGACATACAGTGGTCCCCCTTAACCGCAGTCAATCCCAGAAATAAACAAGTCATAAGTTTTATATAATAATGGTCCCAAAGCACAAGAGTAGTGATGCTGGCAATTGGGACATCCCAAACAGAAGCCGTCAAGTAATTCCTTTAATTGAAAAGGTGAAAGTTCTCGACTTAATAAGGAAAGAAAAAATCGTTTGCTAAGATCTATGGTGAAAACAACTATTGGTCACATAACTTTATATTGTAGGTACTCCAATGAGTTTTTACAGGAAGATCTTATACATCTGGTGCCTGTTGTTTTTAGTTGTCAGTGCACGTCTTTTGTTATCCAATTTTTTTGTGACAAAAGAGTATGTACACACTGAATACTTGTGCAAATATAAGTTCATTTTGGCACAGCCTATCTCTCGTGGCTGATAAAACTGTATTGGAATGTTTTAATATAGTACTAGGTACTCCAATGAGTTTTTACAGGAAGATCTTATACATCTGCTGCCTGTTTTCCCTTATAGGTCTTGTTATTCTGAACATTTTGATACCTCATTTGCCTCTCTACTCCTATTAGTTCACTAATTATGATTATTTATTCATTTGCAGACTCACAGCAAATTGAACACTTACAAAAAAATGGCCTTTTCAGCACCTTATAAAACTGAAAAGCCATCATTTTTTTAATATGTAGACTTGCTTAAATTTCATATGAAACCGAAGAACATTTATTTTTCTACTAGATGATATTGTTTCCAAAGACATACATCGAAAGAGGTGTCAGCAATCATTTATTTATAGACACCTTTTATTTCGACCACAGTAAAAAAACTGTCACAGCGTAGTTTGGGCACTGTAAACACATTAAATTGAAAATTCACTGTAAAATTCCTTTTAAGTCAAACGGTGACAAATAAGACATCAACAGATCCAGAATTGGACATTCTTCGTTATGGCATGCATAACAGTTTTGTATTAGTCAACATTATGGAGATAGAACACTTGAGAAACAGGGAAAAATTTGTGTTACTGCAACATTTTTCGCCCACTAGGACTACCTAGTAGATTGTCAAAATGGTTCTATTTTATTAACTCCGACCTTTCTAACCTCTGTTAAGACCCAAGTTTCCACAGTAACCAATTGCATTAGCTCTTGTAAAAGTCGAAAGGAAGCTTTAGTTTGTAGATGTTCTGAGAAGTAAGTTAAGAACACTCCCTGACATCTGCAGTTCTACAGAGGGTTGTATAGAGGAACAGCTTTTGTGTAAGAATGGATAAATAATAAACACATATACAAGCATGTATATACAGTGATCCACATAATCCGCAGTTTCGCTTTCCATGGTTTCAGGTACCTGCAAACAGTCCCAGAAATAAACAATTAATAAGTTCTACTTAATAATGGTCCAAAAGCACAAGAGTAGTGATTCTGGCAATTCGGATCTGCCAAATAGAAGCAATAAAGTGCTTCCTTGAAGTGAAAAGTGAAAGATCTCGACTTAATAAAGAAAAAAAAGATATGGTAAGAACGAATATTCTATCTGTCACTTTTATTACAATACAGTAAACACTCGTTATAACGAACCTCGATATAAAAGGTTTCAGCTTTAACATACACGTGAATCCATCTGTACTGACTTCGGATTTACTGAACAAAGTTTGATAAATGCGGAGAAGACATGGACCATAAACTTTCAGTACTTTGCAGGAAGATTAAACGCACAATAAATTTATTAAAAAACTACAAAACAAACAAACTATATAACAATTATTTATTTTAATACAAAACAATTTATTATTATATAAACTCATACAAAATTTTTAAATCTTTATTTTATTTTTAATTCAAATACTTTTATTTAATTTAATAAA
>VCCN01005019.1:274002-287214 GCA_006491835.1 Architeuthis dux | reverse complement strand
TTTTTTTTCACCGATAAATTGTTAGCAACGTCAACCGAAAATATGTAAATTGGAACCGCGTTGATGGCACTTTCCTGTATGTGTTTATTTCTAAAGTATATACAAGTAAAGAGAAATCTAAAATGATCCTAACTCATTTATCCTTGGACATTTAAAAAATGGTTGCAGATAGTGTTGGGTTTGGTTCTGCAGGATTTTAAAAAATTTAACAGAATTTTGGGTGGTTAGGTACAATTAGTTAAAATGTATTTTTTGTCTTGTAACACTTTTTCTAATATTCATCTTATCCTTCTATAATTCACTTCAAAGCTATTGCACTTAATATTATTTCTTATCTAATGTTTAAATGATATTTAGTTTTGATAAACATTTTAGATAAGTCTATTTTTAAAAAATTTTTTATAACCCTTTCGAGACTCTGGGCACATATATATATCCCATAGATCTCTTTTAGAACTCTACTCGGACATACATGTCACAAAAAAAGTAAATGTGAGATTTTAAAATATGAAACCAGCACAGAAATTAGTTTGCATTACATGACTGGAGAGGAAAGATGTGTAGGTTAGGTGCTCTGGATGATGTAGGGTTTAAGCACCCCGAAATTGATTGAATTGAAAAGGACACATTTTACCTCTACACCGGAGACGTCACTTAAACGTCGGCAGTCTTACCAAGATAGATAAACACGGCATGTCTTTTATGGGAAGATCGCAGCTTTAACTTTGCATGGACCTTTTTCGACAAGTTTAAAATTAGAGTGAGTGAGATCGAAATTAATAATCTCAAAGTTTTTTAAAATAAGTCCAGAAAAATTATGAGTAAAAAAGAAAGAAAACAGAAGCAATTTTAGAGTTTTTTTACAAAAAAAAAAAATGTGACAATGTTGTTTAAAACTGGCGCTGCTACTCATAATTCTGAATAAAACTAATGAGATAAATATGAAAGGGTTAATCAGTTTTGATATTAAAATTGATAGACACTTGATGACCAAAACGAAAAAAGTGGTTTTCATTCATTATTTTATCATGAATCAGTTTGATTTTCCTGTAATTTAAATTTACAGTATTATTTTTGTTAAGAGTATTTTTGGATCAGTCTAGTATTTTTCTCTAGATCAACACGCAGACTTTGTTTATCTTGGTAACACTGCTGACGTTTCAGTGACGTCACTGGTGTCAAAGAAAAATCCATCCTTTTAGATTTGCAAAGATTTAGGGTGCTTGATGGGAACATGGTCCATATTATTATTTTTTTTTTTTTTGTTTTTTTTTGTTTAAATCAAATCAGTTTTTATGACATCCTTTCCGAGCAAGTATAAAGGAGTAAGAATGTCATAAAAACTCATGATTTAAGCTTTGAAAATAAAAACTCCTAACAAAAATAATACCGTAAATTTAAATTACAAGAAAATCAAACTGATTCATGTATTATTATTTTAATTTTAATTTCCTTAAAATGCATTCGATTTTTGTCTTCCTTGCAACATTTATTTTATTTTAGGAACTTTTCATTTCCAGGTATTCATTTTTTGGTGATGTCAATGAATGAAAACCACTTTTTTTCGTTTTGATCAACTTTACTATTATTTCCTTTTAAAAATTCATACCTTATGCACCTTTTTAATAGATTAGTCTTGAAAGGGTTAAATGAAGTATGCACAAGTTTTCTTTTTAATTTTGTTTCAATTCTACCCATTTGCTGATTGTATTTTTTATTTTATTTTGGCTAGTGATCATTGCTATAGTTTGAAATTGTTGTACTACTCTTTAAGAAAACCCTCTTTCTTAACTTTACAATTTTATAAAATGAGTTTTGTTTTAATCATTGTATTTGACTTATTCAGACTAATCTCCTTGTCTTTGTTGTTTAATTTTTACAATGTTTTGGCCGTGTACCTTGTGTACTTCCTCGGGTGTCAGTTGTGTTCTAGAATGTCGAATCTGTATCTGGGGAACATGCGCATCTTCTCACATACAGTTTTTGTGTCCCTGAGTTTTTGGGATTCTACTACTGACCTCTGCTCTGGCCTTGTGACCTGTGGTCCGAATAATTCACATACATTGATTAAAACAACCTGTCTTAACAAAATTCGGACGAGAGTTTTGTTTTATTTATTTTTCTTATTTAATAGTGGGTCTCTGTGTTTATGTTTCAAAGTATTTGTTAAAAAAAAAAAAAAAATGTCCATTTCTATGTTTACTATGAACTTTGGCAAGTGTCCCCCTCTATATTGCCCGCAGACGACAGAAGTGGCTCTCCTACCATGCTACCACCAATGGAAGGTCTCGTGCTGCAGATGGTCGAAGTACACAAAACTACCGCTGCAGTGCCCACTGAGGTGACAACCACCACCCCAACTACGGCAGCCTCCACTGCATTTGGCTCGGCGTCTGCCTCTCATTCTCTCTCCTCTTCTGCTGCCTCTTCCCCCTCTTCTGCGTCCTCCTCCCCCACACTGTCCTTCGCCTCATCTCGGTCGGGCAGCGGCCGAAAAGCCAGTGTTGAATCCAGTCCTTCTACGAATAATAACAATAATAACAATGTGACCAACAACATGAACAGTATTCCAACGGTGACTGACCATAATGCCACCATCGATACCACCATCACTACCATCGCAACAACCACCCCCACCACCCCTACTGCTGCCAATAGTACAGTTACTCCGGCCACCGACGATAGCACTATCATCACCATGTCTCCTACTCCAACATCAACAACTGATGAAGATAACTTTGCAGCAGCATCTGCCACCGCAGCAGCGGACGAGTCACCGACAGAAGCAGATGTCACGACGGAAGCAGATGTCACGACAGAAGCAGCGGCTTCCCCCGAAATGGACAAAGACTCGGACCCTGCTCCTCCGACTGACACCAGCAATGGAAGTGTGGTGACCACCCCAGTAGAGGGGATGACTGATACTACGTCTCCTCTCAGTAATGCAGGTGAGCTGATGGGCTGTGCATGTACACGCCCACACGTATATACATGCACACATACACAGAATCCTATTCCGCATACACATACACATGCACAAACACACACTTACACAAAGTTAATTGCTGGAAGCCAAACTTGCATATTTTAATTTTTTTTTTTTTTTTTTTTTTTTTTTTTTTTTTTTTTTTTTTTAAATTATTTTTCTTCCTAAGAAGAGGGTTGGAGAAATTAATTTTTAATAATTATATATAGTTAAAAAAAAAAAAAAAAATTAAAGAATAGTTGAATTGTGTTGAGATGAATCTGCTGTTTCTGTTTTAAGATTTAAAAAAAAAAAAAAATGTTGCTGTCTATTAAATGTTATTTTAAGAATTTCATTCATGATCTCATCCCTTCTCTCACTACCTCATCATCCGAGTACACCAATTCCGTGATCTTTTTATTTTTAATCTCCTTCACTGAACCATTATCTTCTCGCTTGGATTGGATTCATTGTCCACTGCCTCTCTCATACTTGCCACCATCAGTTTATCATGTTGCTTCATGCTAACACATACTTTTTATTTTTCATTGTTTTAGAAAGAAATATCTTAATAAAAATAACTTTTAGAAATATTGTGGTGCTGAAAGTCCTCATACATGTAACATCTTGTATTGTGCATGTATATGACCGGCCCGTCTATTAGGTGAACCTAGGTGGTCACCTAGGGCACAAAGGTCGTTAGAATACAACTGGGGTAATTTTAAGTCTCGCCTAGGGCACACGAAACCCTTGCGCAAATTTTAAGTCTCTGATGCATTAAACCTTTCATCGGCCCTGTATGTGTGTGATAGATATATATATATATGAGAAATAATTTTTGTTGGTTCATAACAACCTGTACAGCCGGGTTCACAACTAGATCATCAGATGAAAATGTTCATCTGATGATCTAATTGTGAAACCAGCTGTACAGGTTGTTATGAACCAATAAAAATTATTTCTCATATATCCGCTCTATTGAGCCGCCTTCGGTTGAAAACAGGTCTACTAATATATCTATGCACAATTCTGTCGCATAGTTTTGACAGTATATATTTAATGACATTTCTTAGTTGAGACCTATATTTGCCTGGCGCAGGCTCTCGACTAATAAATGTCATTATAATTATCATATTCTGTTGGATATAAAATTATCCCTCCATTTGATTTCATATATATATCACACATACACTGGCTCTATTTGAAAATAATTTCATTTTGCATCTCTGGTACCACTCATTTTAGAGTTTTAAACTCTAATTTCTCATGAGAGGAAATGCAACCATCCATAGCTTATCTTTTTCAAATATTGGACATTTTTTTTTCTGTCTTTCCTTTCAAAATATTCTTTAAAAAATGATATACAACTTCAAAGTTTAAGGTATTTGTCTGCATTATTGATGCACTGTTTGCTGCACTTCCACAATACGAGGTATGGCTATTAAATAACGAGAGTCGAACCATGTGGTATACATTGACCAATGGGCAAGCATAAACAACCCCTGAAAGTTTCAATCCCCTCAAGTCTTCAGTTTGCTGATATGCATCGCTTCAAGTAGACTTAGTTCTTTTTAAGAGAGCCATAGTTTGTGTAGCGCAAATGAGTTTCAACTTTCTTGTCATCAACCAAGGTTTATTGCAAATCTGCATTTCTGGAATTCACTGGTACATGTCTAGCATGAGCTTCATATTCGACAATAGTTGGACAAGACCTTTCACAGGCACAAGGTGGTAGCAATGAAAATGGGTTTAGTAAACAGTTTGTATTTAGGTTGTTACTGTTCTTTTCACAATAATGCCTCTAAAGAATTTGTGAATCCAATCCACCCTGAAACCTGTCCTCTAACCAGTCTTTTTGTTTTTGGTAGAAGGGAGAATAAAGTTAACACTGCAAGGTCTTCCCATGTGACAAGGCATATTTGGAAATGTTTCCATTTTGAACAATGAGATTTGTTCCATCAGATTTATTCACTGTTTCTGTAACAATTGTAGGTTTGTACGTGGCATGGGTGCTGACCCGATGCCCAACCCTCCCCATTTCTCAACCTGGCTTGGGACCAGATATGCCAAGTGGGATCTGGCGAGTTAATCACCAGCAATTCATAGCTATATATCGCTGATCTGGTGTCATTAATCTAACTATTGAAGAAACTTATGAAGTGATTCTATGTAGCATAGTATAGTATAGTAAATAATTTAAGTGTTAGAGTACATTATTTCAGTGTTAATTATTACACAACTTTATTTAAAAAGATTTTTTTTTTTTTTAACTCATTTTAAAAACAATGATTAAAAATACTTAAATTATTTACTTTACTATGCTACATAGGATCAGTTCATAAGTTTCTTCAATTCTTAGATTAGTGACACCAGATCAGCGAGATGTATCCGGTTGTGAAAAGTTGGCTATGAAATGTATACAGCTATTAATCGTTTGCTATGAATGTTCCATAATCCGTGCTAAGCTTTGGGTTTTTTCTGCCAATATCATTCTTTTGGATGGACTGCCTTGCTATTTAGCCATGGCTGAGGAGAGAAGTGGATTCATGCCTTTCCCAAGGGCATTAGTGCAAAGTGAACATAAGCAGGCTTGGCTGAAACTTGAATTATGTTCGCCAATTCCGTTTTCTGTGCCAGTAACCACTACGAGCATGCTAATGGTGATCGCCTCCCGACCAGCTAGCCAGATATCCTGCGCAACTTCTCCCATGACGATATCCGAGCATCCCACAAGGATCTCCGAAGGGCCATGTTTCTCTGAACTCTGAGGCCATGGCAGTTTCAAAGCACAGATAATCCACTTTGATCTAGCCACTGCCAAGATATCCTGCGCAACTTCTCCCAGGACGATACCTGAGCATGCCACAAGGAACCCCCGAAGGGCAGCGTTTCTCTGAACTTCGAGGCCATGGCGGTTTCAAAGAACAGATACTACACTTTGATCTTAACCAAAAGGCTGAGAAGAGATGATGAAAAAATAAGTAAAAATGAATAAGCTTGATTTATTTATTTATTTTTTTTCTTAGCTCATAATTTGGATAATATTTCAGGTTCTTAGTTGAAATAGGAATCTTACTGTAACTTGCCCATTCAAAGTTCTTGGTCTGTGATTGGTCGCGGCTGTGATCATCTTGCAATGTAGTTAAACTATTAAATTTTAATGAGACTATTATTAGGCATGTCTCTTTATATCATGGCCAGTTGTTAGCATTTTCTTTTCTTCCAATAAACCGAAGTTGATGGTAGAATGCTCTGAAACTCATCTCTATAACCATGCTTTCTTTCACCCATTGTTCCCAGTCACGGGGGATTAACTTTGATCATATATAAATTCAAAATGAGGCTTGGAGAGTTCAATTCCATTGACCTTTATTGTATGGCAGTATTATCACTACATTTTTTGAACAGTTCTGAATGGCAAGTGAAACTATGGATTCAGTTAAATTTGCATTCAAATCACTTTCAGGTACAATGATCTTGTGGCGGCTCAAGAGTTTAAAAGAATTGGCTTTATAGTATCACTATGTAGTATTATTTCCTTGATCCACACCCTACACATTAACAATTTTTAAAACTATACAGTTGAAGTACTTTGCATAAGTAATCAATGTTTCACTTCACAGATAGTAAGGTGTATATTTTCCTCTTAAGTAATTGAGGGCTTCTTTTTGATCTGTATGCCACTTATTTTGCTTAGTTCTTCCATTTCGACGATTCCCACATCTGTTCCGCTTTTTGTGTTAACTCCTGTTTCAGGGGTCGAGGAAATTATATCGATGGTTCACTGAAGTGATGAGAACCTGCTGGATTCAACTCCTCGGTGGAGTAATTCTGCCAACAATCGATAGATAGTGGATCCTTCAGCGACATACTGCTTAATTGTATTAAGTGTTTCTGTTGTTTGATAATAACGAGAAGCAGCCCAAGAAGCTGCTACTCATTATAAAAATGCAGAATCAAATACTCGTAAAGCTGACAATTTTATTTTCATAAACAATTTTTAGAACTAAGATAAGATTTAAAGTTAAAACAATTTGAATGAATCTTAAACAAATAGTTCTTGTATCATTACAAAAAGTGGAATGGATGGGAGAATCTGTGAAATGGAGGAACAGGGTACAATGGTGTACAAATACCGAAGAAGTACCAAAAATTGTAATATTGAATGAATTTTTTTTTCTTTATTTAATAAAAGAATTCATCGTTTTTAATTGTTGAAAAAGAAAATTTTTTTTATTTAAAATTGAATACTAACAGACAATATTTCTGTTAAAAGGTTGGTCAATTGTACGAATGATGGTCTATTATTGAATTGTAGCAATGTATAATGTAATTATGTTCTTGTGTGTGTAATATTGCTGTTATCTTGTGCTTTGATGTCAATATTACTGTACATGTTTGTCTTTCTTACTCACAGTATTTTGCATGTTTTTTGTTTTTGTTTTGTTTTTTGCATGATTTTTTTCTTGTTTGTTTCTTTGGAATGTGCATCTAACCTTTGACCTTTTTTAACCTTTGACCTTTTTTAACCTTTTGCATGTTTTAATGCTTGCTTGCATTTTGCTCTTACTTGCTTCTTGCTAATTTTTAAAATCTTTAATGCTCACTTTGAAAGTAAAATGTTTGAGTTTTCTTGAGACCAATTGGAAATAAAAAAAAAAAAGAAAATACTGCCACTGCTATGTATAGTGTTTATGGTAATACTACCTCTGTCTCATAATTGTTACTTTTGCATTTAAGAAATTACTATTAAATGTAACAACTCTTATGGGACAGCTTATGCTCTTTTTAAAAAAATTATTTTTTTAAAACTAAGTGATTAGTGATGTGTTTTGATCACTTGTGGACAGTGTTGCCAATTTAACGCGTTTTTTGTTTTGGCAGGTGCAAAAAGTGCTAAATTAACGGGTTTTCATCTAAAACATTTTGGCCATTCTTAACGTCTTTTTGGATGTTTTTGGCCATTTTTGGCAATTGGAAAAAAAATTTAGCGCTTTTTGGCTGTCAAACTAGCACGAAAAGAGTTGACAACACTGCTTGTGGACCCATCTTAGAGTAAGGATTGGAAAGAAAAAAAAAAAAGTATTTGAATGAAAAATTGACAAGCTTGAATATGAATTTGAAATTGTTTTCATTTGGATGTTAAAATCATTTTGTTCTTTCTCTTTGTGCTCATCTTTCCTGGAAATTAATGCACCCAACATAACAACCATCTGATTGTTCTGAAGTGTAGTACCTGCGTATATTTTTTTATAGTCCATCAAGGACAAATACTGAAATTTTATTATGTGAACATGATGCTTTTTCATTGAAAACTATTTGAGTATATTACACTTCAACAAACTTGAAAGAATTCGCTTTAAAAATGTTTAGTCTTTATGATATAGTACTTTTGCTCTTATATAATACTTTATTGAAGTTGAAGAAAAAATCTGCAAGCCCAAATCTCTGAAAAATGAATAAAGTGGCTCCAAAATAGCCTTCTGGATCTTTTAATCATGAATACATTATTGAAGTAGGTCTAGGTACCAGCAATATAAGCAGTCACCCAAGGTACCAAGTGCTGTCATGTATCTGAGTCAGTAGGACTGAAAAATGAATACATTAAACAGAATAAAAAGTCAAATAAGAAAATTCCCTGATGTGAATAAAAAAAAAAAATGGGTATCTGACGGTTAAATGCTTCCTGTTGTGGTGAAATTAAAAGAAACAATTGGCAAAGGAAAATCTCATGACCAACAACAAGATCAGTCGGTTTGGTGAGATAGTGCTCACAATCCCCTAGTTACGACCAAAGTTGTGATAAAAACAATTAAAAATTAAGATGAAGGTAAAACTAGTCAAAATTAATAATAAAAATATTATTATTTAAAAAAATATTGTTTCTTTTAATGGTTTTTATGCATAGAAAAGTAAATATATATACTAAGACAAACATTTGACTAATTGACTCTAGAAATGCACTGTACATAGCTGTTCTGACTTACGAACAGACCTAGGAACGGAATCTGGGGGACTCCCTGTACTTCAAAGAGTGTCGAAGTTCAACTTGCTTGGGGCCCCAGGAACCTTAGGACCAGCTCTATTGAAGCCAGCATTATTGAAAGTTTTTAATATGATACTTAGCAGAGTTGAAACAGAATTGTGATGTGGTTATACCACATCCATTTATTTTAATGATGAATGTTTACTATTTTGGAACTGTAATGGTTTTGCTGTATGGTATCATTAAACAAAGTGAACCAAAATTTTAATTAGAAATAAGTTTCTTTATTTCAGCAGTTTCTTTTGTGTGGAATATCCATAAAATAAAGAGAAAAATAACTTTGTGTTGTCTCTCATTTTTAACTAAGTTATTACACGTGAAAAGATTCACGGATATATTAGAATTTCTATGAGATGAATGATTTCTTTAAAAAAAAGAGACCATTTTATAAAAATATCTACCCGTGTTTCTGTGGAGTTCAAGAGATTTCTTCACATTCTCTTTCTTTTAGACTTGAGAACTCACTACTTCAAAGCTGTTAATAGTGTAAATAAAACGTTTGTCTTTTCAACTTCATCTGAGGTTTTATTAAAAATTGACTGAACTCATTTAAGTGGAAGAGTCCATTGTTTCAAATGGTGGGTAAGAGATTTTGATCAACAAAATGCAAATATAACTTACGGAGAAATTAAAAGCAGGAAAAGTCACACTGTTCGTTATATAGATACAATTTAATACATTTCTAAAGCAGGGTCTCTTTGATCTTTATTAATCCACTATAAAATATAACTAGAATTCCAAGGGAAATTATGAATCACTGCCACCCATATGTTGTGTTTGGGGTGATCAATTAAAAAGTTAGGTTGTGATCACTAAAAAATGTCTGAATTTTCAAAAAACAAGTGGGCACAAACTAGTGACCAATTTAGCAAAAGCTTACATTGAAAATTGAACCTCTCCACTAAAACCCTATTTTGGAGGTGAATTTTCAAAAAAAAAAAGAAAAGCATTTTCCCCATCTCATTGTGCGTGCATGCAATTTAAAATTTCTACTATGAACGGTTAGGGCTGGGCAAAGTTCAGATAGATAGATAAAATTGAACCCCCCCCCTCTCTCTGAAACCCTACTTTGGGGGAGAATTTACAAAAAACATTTTCCTTACTCATTGAGGGGAGTGTGAGCAAAATTTCAAGTTTCTACTATGAACGGTTAGGGCTGGGCGTGTAAACACATGAATAACGTAAAACTTTGGTAGCAGTGATTTAATAAAAATATACAGTGAAAAGTAAAAAAAAAACAAAACGAACCTGCTTATAAAATATGCAAATTAATCCACTTCTAAAACAGGGTCGGTGTAATCAATATTAATCCTTTAATCTTCATCTGTGTAAGACAATTCAACCTTTCCATGAAAATTAAAACAGTGGCGAACTACTACCAAGCCTGCTAGATTCAAAACTAACCAGATTGAAAAATGAACCGACTTCCCGGAAGCCAGATAAATGGTCATATTTAAAACCGGTTTTTATTTTTGTTTTTTCTCTTCTACAAGAAATATTTCTAATTGTTTTGTTTTTCATCTGAAACGGTCCTGCTTTTGATTGGCTTCAGTTGTTTCCAAAATTCAAATAGAGATTTTAAATAAATATCTAGTTAGATATTTTCTATAGTTTTGAGAACGGTCATTAATATTCAAATGGTTCTTTGGACGATTGAACTCCTTCTTATTTGTATTGTAAACACGTTTTGGCCGATCCATTCTCCGACCTTCTTCAGGTGTAAAATCCGAGTGTGATGGGTTAAGCAGAAGTTATGTTTAAAGTGGGGTAGCCTTTATAGTGCATGGCCTGGGTGTTTCTCTGTCTTTGTCTTGTCGGGTTTAGATTCGTTGAGAAGTGGATGCCACATCGGGTTGAAATCTGCACTTGTCTGGCTAATGCATTTAGTCTGCCTCTAGTATCTAATTACTTTAGACCTCATTAATCCAACCTCCCTTTCCTTCTCAATTTAAAAAAAAAAATTGGTTGTGGTGGGTGGGAGAAAAAGTTATTAAGCTTAGCTAGTCTGTAAGAGCTGGGCCCCCAATGTGGCTGGACACCACTAATAGAAACCTACATTTTTACATATGTAGATAGAGAACCAAAATGGTCAGCTTTTGGTTCTTTTGGACCACTGTCAACATAGCCAGCCAGACCAACTTGAAAATTGAAGAAACCTATGTATGTATCGCGTACACAGGCTGCACCAATGGAGCTAGAGGGCTGAAAGTTTAAACATTTACTCCTTATTGAGTCTAGAAGAAAATCTTTTTTTTTTTTTTTTTTTTTTTTTTTTTTTTTTTTTTTTTCTTCTTTTTTTTTTATAACCCCCACCCCCAATAGGTTCAATTTGCAATATAAGTTTATGCTAAATTGATCGCTAGTTTGTGTCCAGCAGCATACAGGCTTGTTTTTAGAAAATTCAGATTTATTTTAGTGATCACTGCCTAATAAAATACGAGATAAGTAACTTATTCATTGATCACCCCTTTTTCCAATTTTTTTAATTGATCTCTCGAACATGGCATGTTGCCAAAAGATGTTGGTCATGTGATGGTTACTATTGAGTGACTAACAAAACCTGTTTTAAAACTGGTTAAATTGTTATAATCACCACGCTAAATAGAAAGAGATACATGCAGCCATAGAATTTGCAATAAACTAGTTATTCATTATGTAATTGAAACCAGTTGACCAAACTAGTATTTAAGGAGGAAAAAATAGGTCCACCTGCATAGGGTGGATTCCCTCCCCCCTCTCCCACCCCACTAATTTTTTCTTAATCGTTGAAGTGTCTATTTTAATATTCTGAAAGTAACAGGCTGAAATTATGTCTATTGTGGTTCATTTTTAAACATATATTACACCCAGAGGAAATTAAAATTGACTTATGTGACCCATGCCGTGGGTTGGAAAGAAGAGGGGAGAGCCAAAAGGATGATGATGATGATAATAATAATAATATAATCATTAGGTACAAGCAGGGACATACCTAATGATTTTCATTGGGGGATACAGGCTGACAAAGTAGGTGTATCCACCAAGAAAAGAAATTGGACATATGAATGTATACAAAAATCTAATCCATTTTGAAAGGGAAGAAATTTGCTGACAGAAGCAGCTTTCAGGGAGGGAGGGGGTGTGGAAAATTCACAAAACACATAACGCAGTGTTAAAGAGTATGCATTCAATGTTGCCAAATTTGTTATTTATAGCTAAAACTGTCTTTAAAATGGCGAAAGTGGCTAAATATTTCCATTTCCAGCTAAGTTTATAGCTAAAAATATTTTAAAGCCATTTAAAGTGAAAAAAAGGCCAAATAGCCAAATTGATATTATAATGCCAATATGGTTGAAATTTAGCTTTAAAAAAATCCAATCTAACAACCCTGGCTGGAAGCTTGCCAGTCGTTGGTTGGAAGCAAATAAATTGCCCCTGATTTACAACTATCGCAAATCAAACCTGAACCACCAAAAAATAGTAAACTACATACGGGGACAAATGAATACATTTTTCCATACTATTTTGAGCCAAGGAATTCAGTGATGTTTATTGTTAAGATTCAAATACATTTTGACTCTTTCAGAACAAAAACGGCAAAAATGCACGTGGACCTGTTTTTCCTCCTGAAATATCCTTTTTAGTTTCATAACCAGTCGGTGGTTATTTGCAATTTGACTTGGGTTTTTCTAACAATTCTAAATAAAAAAAATATGGCAATGAGTAAACGGTGGTCTGAGTAGTTGCAATGAAAAGCAACTAAAATTAAGATGAAGAAAAAATTACTAGTCAAAAATTTATCATGGACAATGCTTCATCTATTAAAAATAAATCAAGATGTTACTAACAGTATATAAAATACTTGTATCTTAATGAATCTTATTTTTATGATTAGACATATTTAAGAATGACCTGAAATTGTCACATTTTTTTTTCTCCTTTAAGAATCCTGGTATATTTGGGGTACCCTATTTGCATAAACTTTTGCATAAAACTAAGTTTAATTGGTATTAATTTTTATAAAATGTTGAATATCAAATGATTTGTTTCTGTATTTCTTCTGTGATATACAATAAAAATAATGCTGATATATTCGTTTAAAACTAGCAATACTTGTGGAAATTCCACGGTTATTTTGAAAACTGTAAGATTGTTGGAAGTTTCAAGAGAACCATGAAATACATGATTTATTTTGAAATTGTATTTTACTGGAGCTTTCGAT
>VCCN01005019.1:193122-205936 GCA_006491835.1 Architeuthis dux | reverse complement strand
CATTAAATTGAAAATTTGCTGTAAAATTCATTTTAAGTGTTTTACTTAAAATGAATTTTACAGAGAAATAAGACACCAACAGATTCAGAATTGGATATTCTTTATTATGGCATGCATAACAGTTTTGTATTAGTTAACATTATGGAGAATGAACACTTAAGAAACAGGGGGAAATTAGCATTACTGTGACATTTTCGCCCCCAAAACTGACTGTTTGGACTACCTACTCCCAGTTCTCCCCCATGCCTTCAATTGTTTATGGTATGAATACATGTATCACCCGCTTTTCGAAAGATCGCATTATGCCATTTTTTTTTCTTTTTTGCTAAAATAGCGTTCAGTGTTTGTTTTGCAGCAATCAGTTGTAGAGTTCTTGCCAATGGTTAAAAATATATAGAACTGAAATAGATTAGAGTTCCCACCCTTGTACTGTATTTATAAAAGCAAATGGGACACATCGTGTTGGAAAATAATAACACTATTTATTACATATAAATATGTGTTAAACAATCAATTACTGAAGTTTACAAAAAAGATGCTATATTTTATAACGTACTCACAGAACAATATGTGGCTGCCAAAAGATATTTAAGTTTTCAGTTTGTGCGATTACACAACAATATTGTTTAAAAACACTGAAAATCATGTATGAATAATATATGGAAAAAATTGTCAAGAAAATTACGTATTCATGCTCGTACTATTATAGTTAAATATATAGGCCGATTGACTGATATATTAGTTATCTTAGTTATATGAGCGTGAAATGTATGAATACGTAATATTTCTTTAGAATTAAAGAAGTGACTGCATTTGACGAAAGGTAATGCCAAATGAGTGAAGATAAACGCTTTCTATTGTTGATATAATCGTTGCTTAAAAATTAGCGTTTGCTAATTTATATTTAAAAGATACTGTTGCAACGTATTAATATTTAAAATTCTGTAGATCAGCATTTTATGATTTGAATTTAACTATGCGGAAATGCCACACAGTTATAGAAGAAGTGCACTCCATCTTCCTCTACACTTCTGTCTCCTGTACCTCCCACCACCCCAACCTCTGACAACTCACCATTTTTGGGGTCTGGGAATGCTCATATAAATTATTGGTAATTGCTTCACTTTATGTCATTTCAGCTTATGAAATGTTTATATAGAAACACACTACTTTTAAATAGCTGGGGTAACCTGTATTCAGAATTCACTATCTAATCTAACTACAATTGGAGAAGTGTGTGTGTGTGTGGATTACTGGCCATTGTGCAAAGTTGACATTCGCCAGATATATTAGTCAGCACACAATAAGTGTTGTGAAGTTTTTTGGATCAGCGGTTCTAGAGAAATCTAATGAAAGATTAAAGATCTTTCATCAGTTTCTATGAATTATCTCCCTTGACTTTCGGTCTTTAGCTTTATCTAAATTAAAATGGCAACACTGAAGAGAAGTAACCTAAATAATTTGAAGCCATAGTTTCGTACAACGGATGGAAAATTATTTTACATGACAATTATGGTAGGCTATTCCACACACCATAAAGTCTGTCCCCTTTGAAACATGCACCTTGGAACGGACACTGCTCTAGTACAATTAATCAGAAAGGTCTGGAAGAGGAGGACTGTCAGGATTACTGGCTGTTCCACAATTGACTGCCCCGCTAGTTACCCATAGTTGGGGGGGGGGGAGTGGATTCATACCTTTCTCAAGGTATTCATTAGTGTGAAGTGAACTTGTCTGAAACTCTGTCCACCAATTCTGTTTTTACTTGTCGGTAACTGTTACGCCACTCTGCACCTCCCAACCCCATCATAGCTCAGAACCTTTTTTTTTTTTTCCCCCAGTTGGTTCCCTTTATTCCCCAACCCCCCTCAACTATAGACTTAGTTGCCTAACCCATTGCACACAATGTTCACTTCATATGCCATCGTTGTCTGCTTATACCCTCATTGAGGTGGACGTGTGGTTAGGTACACATGGGCAATTGTTAGTAGGACCCACTTCCGGCTTGCCAGGCCTGTTGAAGCTTCATTCTGCTTACGGCACCTGGTATTCCCCAATGGTCACCCATCTAGATACTGACCAGGCTCGAAGTTGCTTAACTATGGTAATCTTACAGAACCGGTGTATCCAACATGATTAGGCAGTAACACCTTAGCCTCTGGTTCCTCAATCCTAGTGCTGAGTGCTTAGCGGTGAGGCATTGAGTACTATTTTTAAAGTCTTTGGTATGACTCTGCGGTGGTTTACATGGCCTATCGATCTGGAGGCGAGCACTCTACCACTCCGCCACAATGATCCGTTTGGTTCAGAGTAAACATGTTCGTTTTAAAAAGGACATAAGTCAACAAAAATTTAGACCTCATTTTATTTCACCTTTGGCTGTGCATTTCAGATGGGACCTGAGAACTGTAGGGTATGTAACCAAGTCTATTGACCCGTTTCATAAAGTTTGCATGTTTGGCAGGAATCATCAGTTAGGTTCAATTCTTTTAGGTACTCATCTCTCCAAACTCCAGCATCTTCCATAAATGCCTTCAGTCTTAGCATCAATGGAAGGGTGAATTGCCTATGCAATTTCAGAATGGCTTTCTTTTATCGAAAATAATTTTACAACAGTAACTATTTCCGAAGAGGAAAAGGTGAGGAAAGAGAGCCTAGACATGAAGGAATAAATAATTCCTCTGGAAGAGGTCAGAAAGGAAAAAAAACAGAAAATTCTCTTACCTTGTCGTTGACAGGGATGCATATAACAATTTGATGCCTTCGCGATTCCAACCTTCCTAGGTCTCATCAAGTAACTAAGTGACTGGGTATCAGTAGCTTAAGGTAACGAAGAAAAAACTTTTTTTTTTATCCAGGTGCGAACCGAGCATCGTTCTATAACAAAACTCAGATGAATGAGTGTCTATAAAATTGAACATCTTCTCTCCTCAGCGTCTTGTATAAAAAGGCTTGGAAATTGTAATTTTGCCGCCTTTTTTGGCACTTCCGTATGTCCTGAGCAGAGCACTGTTCCGGTACCTGCAACCTTGAAATCTATAAGTACCAAGTCACAATAACTTTTTTCTGTCACGTAACAGCTTCGAGAAATCTCTGCCCTCTCTCCCCCCTCCCGACCTCAACCAGGTGAGTAACCATTTATTTTTCACACCTCACAAGTGGTTGCATCTCGCTCAAGATGGTATTACAAACCTCTACAATGTTTACAATTTCTTAGGTACGATGGGTTGAAAAATATCCCCAATTACCATCACTCAAGTTTGTATTATTGTTGTTGTTTTTAGTCTTTGTCTATTTTGTAGAATGCGGCGTCATTGTGGAGCCAGCTGTGCTGGGGGAAGTTCTGGATTCCAAGAGGAGACTACATACACCAGCACTTGCACGCATGCGGCTGCCGCTACACAACTCGGTAAGCAACCCTCACTGAGCTTCGACACACTTTTACTTTTCGCATAGTTGCAAAAAACAAATTATATTCTTGCCGTCATTCTCTGTAGTGGCCACAGATTCTAGTTATAGATTTGTTGCTATTGGCTCTTTAGTGAATACTTTTGTCATTTATACTTAGTGGACTTGGAGATTTTTAGGTAAAAGTAACAGCTTGTGATCTTTTTAAATTTAAAAAAAAAAACACAATTTTGTTGATAAAAATATTCCTTTGTCTTCAGCTGTTGCTCATCGAGTTGAAGATCACTTTCGATCAATTCTTCTACATGCGAATCAAGCAATTCTCATACTTTATCTGTATCTTGAAATTTACATTACTTCCTCATAGCTTTTTATAATTGTATAAGATCTCGCTATAATTGAACTCGAGTTTTTTTTAGAAATCGCCAGTAAGATCTCATGGTAACCAAGGAATTAATTACAAGTGTAAAACTGGAAATGTTTTTCCAAATTGCAGTAACTGAATTTCATGTTGATTGAGTAGTGTATGGGGGGAGGTTGCCTTAAATCCCTCCATCTTAACTTTGAGCTGCCTTACTAATTAGATATAGATAAACACACATTGTTTTACATCTTTCCCAGATATAATGTTGTTTTTTGCAACTGTGTTAGACAAAGATTTTTGACCTCCCTTACCCTGGACAATCACAAAGATTGGAGGAAAAAAAAACAAAAAAAAAAACTAATTTTTTGTTTTGAAGAGATTTTTCTTTTTAAGATAATTCACCCTTTTTTGAAAGATTAATCTCTCTCCACTTTTTTTTCTTTCAAAAGGCTAAGAACTTTCATCCTGATTGATTATTTTTCTTTTCTTTTTTTCCCAAACAATTTTCGAAAAAAAATTACTTTTATTTTTAAGAATGTTATTTTTTAAATTTATTTTTATTTTTTTTCCCGCCAAAAAAAGTTTTCAAAATGCTACATACTTTTCAAAAAATTCTTACCTGGCCCAGGATTATGGCCTCAAAAAGGGGGATTAGTTGCCCCAGGGCAGCACATCCCCATTGCACTCAAAGAGGAGGTTTGCGCTCCTCCTGACGCCTTCGCGACATCAGTTGCGGGGACTGAGCAATTTTTGTCACTGCCCACACGTACGTGAGCCTCCACTTTGAATTGACATTGTGTCTAATTTGCCCTCATAGGGAGGCAAATAAATCCAATACTTTCAAAAAATATTTTTTTTTTTTTCATTTTCTTTCTATTAAAAGGATGATCGATTAATCTTTGTGGTGAAACCCTTAACTCAGTGGTTCCCAACCTTTTCATTACCAAGGACCCCTTTTTATTTAAATGAATTTTCCCACAGACCCCAGGCTTTTGAAAGGTCTGCCTTACTCAACAAATGCACAGATCCCCAGTAATACCTTTGTGGACCCCAGCAGGGTGTTAGCCAGGAATTACCTCACCATTTTTTTTATAGGATTGGGAAATTTTTTCGCATTCTTGTATTTGTATGTATTCTGTATTTTTAAAAAAAAGGAAAAAAAAAAAAAGAAATGTCCAAAAAGACTAAAAATAGTCAAAAACATGCTCAGCTTAATTGGGAAATTGGAATTTGGTTTCTATTTGGAATTTGCTGTTAACACTTTCTTCTCTGACAGCCATGTTTGATTGCTTCCCTGACTGCCTGCTCTAACAATGTGCCTGTGTGCCCTTAAACTAATTTAACAGCCTGTGGATGAACAAAAAAATACAATGGGCAGTAAATAAATTGCTATATCTCTTTTAATATTAAATGTACGCTTACTAAATTTTCAGTATTTATTCCCAATGTATCACTTCCAAATCCAGTGAAATAAAACCATGAAAAGGTTAATTTAAAAAGGTATTATTATTGATTGATTGGCAGTTATTTAAATTTGTGTATGATTTAAATTTTAAACACGTTTTTTTAGTAATAATGCAAGATCGCGTTTCTATGTGTGATTAGGGCATGAGTGAAATTTATTATCGCACCTAGAGGTGTTGTCAGGGAAGAAAGAGTTAAACGGCTAGTCAGACTGCTGGCTCACACCCTGCCCAGGTTGGGAACCACTGCTTGAACTATTTCTGTTTATTAGCTTTTTTTACATTGATGTCTGCTTCCTGCCTTGTATGTTTAAACCTTGCTGCTGCTTCGT
Organism: Architeuthis dux; assembly: GCA_006491835.1. Classification (NCBI taxonomy): domain Eukaryota; kingdom Metazoa; phylum Mollusca; class Cephalopoda; order Oegopsida; family Architeuthidae; genus Architeuthis; species Architeuthis dux. The sequence goes on along the minus strand of VCCN01005019.1, from coordinate 200,369 downwards.
GTCCTGCTGCCCTCACCTCCCTGCAGTAACCGATTCCTCCTCCTCCTCTCCGCCTCCTTTTCCTGCCATCTGTTTTCTTCTCGGGTTCTCATTCCAATTCCATTTTAGAGAATTAAATCTATCTATATAATGAACAGTGTGACTTTTCTGTCTTGTATCTCTGTCCATAACTCTTCCACTTAAAGCTAACAATTTTGCTGATAAAAATATATCCTAGCCACCATTTTCAAACAATGAACTCTTGAACGAGTTCAGTCATTTTTTTTAAATAAAAACATTAGATTATATAGATAAGGCATGAACATTTAATTACACTATTAACAGCTTTGAAGTAGTGAACTGTCAATCATCATCATCATCATCATTTTAAAGTCCCTTGTTGGACATGAACCTTCCCCAATTCTCTCACTCACGAGCATCTCTTTTGCCAATACATTTTGAACTTGTGTAAATCATCACACCATCTTATTTTTTGCCAGCCACAATTTCACATATGATCTCAGGGGAACCACGTTGTGAGTTGTAATGTCCAGCAGTTGTCTGACATTCCTGCAACATGGCCTGCCCATTGCCATTTGAGCTCTCTTATAGTTTTTTTAATGATATCTCTGACCCCTGTTTGCTGTGTTATATAATGTGTTGTCTTGTGATTTCTCCATGTGATGTTAAGCATGATCTTCACCTGTGCGCGTTGCATTGTTCTTAGTTTGAGAGCCGTTCCATGTTTCAACTCTGTAGGTAACTATTGGTATGATGCACTGATTGTAGACCCTTCTAAAACCAAGTAGGGTCTACAACCAGAGCGTCCTACGGATAGTCACCTATCATATAATGACTATGCTTAAAGTGGTAACAACACAAACGAACGATGAGTTCAATCAATTCATCACTTGAAGCAGACATGTTGTTATGTGATAAAAATGGTCAGTTAACAAATCGAGCAATGAAGGATATAGTGGAAACTAGGTGTTAGGTATTGCTCACAATAGTCGTAAAAGTCTGTACCACATTCAGTTTGTGTCCAGTCAAATTCCCTGAACTTTTGGGTATATATTTATGTTGGCGCCTGCTATAGTGATGTTTAGCAACCTATTCTGTTTGATCCTCACTGGGTGTCCCCTGCTTGTGGCTATGTGCTAAAAACTAAGCTTAGTGTATTGTTAAATAATTGCATGACTGTTATTTGTTTAAATTTTATACTTTCTCAATTTTTATAAATTTTTTTTCTAAATTATTTTTTTGATTTACAGTCTTCTGTAAATTAAAAAAAATTGTTTTCTCAATAACTTTGATAAAATTGATACACCGTATATTTTTTAATATAAGTGTAACGCGAGTATAAGAGGAGTTCGGAATTGAGCATAAAATCTTAGACAATCAACTGACTCAAATATAACCATTATTTTTCCGTAATGTTGTCATGAGAGATCTCCCTTTCTTATGAATACACCATTTATGGCACTTGGTCAGCTGTCCCTGAAATATGAATTTCTTTCATCTTTGAATTTCAACATATCGATCATTGTTTTTAGGTCATAAAAGTGAAATTCTCGTCAGTGATGACGAATCTACCTGAAAAAATGATTTTAAAAGGATATCACAGAATACGCACCATATATTAACCTTCATGGTGTAGCATGACCGGCGTTCTGTACTTCTTCTGGTCGCCGAGAGAGAAGGGATGTTGAGAGAAAGAGAGATGATCATTTCTTCCGCGGCTGCGATGATGATGACTCTCTGTCCGGGTCTGCTGACGGGAGCCGATCTTTCTGTTGATGGAAAATCATTTTGGACAAAAACTCTCCCACGTGTGTGGAGAAATAACGACAAAATTCACAGATCTTCAATTTGAAATCTGGGGTTTTATTTCCGCATATGCAGGTCAATTTCTGGGCTGGTCTGCGGATTTCATCGAGGTACGGAAATTCTGTTGCATTTGGTTTTCTAAAAGTGTTGGTCACTTTTTAGAGCAGCTACTACGAAAGTCAAGCTGGTAACTGCCTCTTCCACCCAGGGTGGATGAGGCCATTTCATCTCTGACCTGTTGCTCCGGTTTCAAATCTCCCACTGGTCACTGCTTCTAACCAGCTCTCACCCCCACCCTGACAGGCGGGGACGCTGTCTCAGGTCTCGACCCCAACTCCCCTAACTGTTTCAATCTAGACCGTTATATATGCTCTTGGTCATATGATCCCTCGTCTTTTCAAATCTTCAAAGGTTTTTTGGTAACCCGATCCTCCAGTTGGTCACGTAGGCAGATTAACACAGATTTCGAATCTGACCAGTTCCTATCCCAACAGCTACTGGTAACATGATCTGGGTGTATTTGGTTACAATAGCATTTCATACAAAACCATGGCAATTGAGTTAAAACAACGGGCATTATCACTCTCTAATATGCCTTGTGTCTATAGACGCTGTATTCATATGGGAAAAAGTAATGGCAATTTTTGACTGACTCGAGTTTAAGTCGAGTTGCCGATTTTAGGCCATTTATTTAGTTTAAAAAAAACCCCAAAAAACTTATATTCAAAAATATACGGTATGTATGCTACCCAAGGGTATGGGGCATTTGAGCTGATTGATCAATCTGTTCATGCTACGCAGCATTTCCCGTGTCTCACCAGACATTTCACACATCTCTTGAAATCACTTTCCCATGAAATAAAGAACCGCAATTTCTCTATTTTTTTTTTTCTTCTCTCATTGAGGAAGCCATTTTTATGCCTCACGTTTCCTACACTTTTGGGTAGCACTTTGTATCACTAATCACTTGTATACGTATAGCATGTACTTAGTATCACTTAGTATCTGGGAATATTTATCAAGCAGATACGCCATAAGAAATTAGTTTTCATTTTAATTAACCGCATCTACCAAGATTCCCTTTTGAAACATTAACTGAGCAGATTCAATCAAGTTTTAACAGGTCTGGTTAGTCACTCAATAGAAACCATCACGTGATCATCTTTTGGCAATCTGCTGTGTTGGGGGTGATCAATTAAAAAATTGGAAAAAGGGGTGATCAATGAATAAGTTACTTCACTCACCTTTTTGTTGGATAGTAAAAAAAAAAAAAGTCTGAATTCTCAAGAAACAAGTGTGAACACTGCTGGGCACAAAATAGGGACAAATTTAGCACACACTTACATTGTAAACTGAAACCCCCACTAAAAACCTATTTATGGTGGGAATTTTCAAAAAACGGAAAGAAATGTATTTTCTAGAAATGAGTAAATGTTGAAATTTTCAGCCCTCTAGCTCCATTGGTGCGGCCTGTGTGTGTGTGTGATACATACATAGCCAGCAGGACCAACTTAAAAACTGAAGAAACCTGTGTTGACGGTTTCTAATAAGTTATCTAAAGTTTAAACAACTTTAACAACGTATCTCTCTTCCACATTACTTCATGCACTATTTTCTACTAGTTTTACCCATGCGGTCAAAAAATGACGACAGTAAGTAAATAATTTTGCAATTGCATTGTACTTATAAAATATCATAAACATTATGTTGCTCTGCATTTTATGTTCAACCAGAATGAACCTGGATTTTTCACTCATTTGAAAAAAGAAGAAAGGGAGACTACTCTTTAATTAGCATTTAATAGTTATCCCCAATGAGAAATGTTACAGACAGAAAATATTGGCGTATTATATAAATAGAAGATTGGAAATGGGCTTTAGGAAAGCCAGGTTTTTTTTCTGGGCAATGGGTACTGTGAGATCTCCAGTGATATTTGCTAAAGGAAAAAAAAAGTTAAATTAAACTTATTTTTACAAGGTCAGATTTCAAAACAATAAAAAATGCCCTTAGAGAGACCACTTCCAACGCAGAGTTCCAACTAACAAAACTGTTTGTATGACATCAGAAACCGTCATACAATATAATTTCATACACATGCTGTTGCAAAAAGCAACCAGCTGTGTTCCAACAAATAAAACAGTTATTCATATTATAATGTCTGTATGACGTCACAATGTCATACGATATAGTTTCATATATACATGCTGTTGCAAAAAACAACAGCGCTGTCGACAAAGCCTTCATCAGATGATGCTTTGTTGGCAGAACAGCTGTTGTAAACTGCATACTTTTGCCATAGTATGTTTACTGGAAATTAACCAAACGAGCAGAAAACAAACTTAGAATAGCACAGAGAGCCATGGAAAGAGCAATGCTAGGGGTAATGCTGAGAGATAGAAAAAGATCAACATGGATCAGAGAAAAGACTAGAGTAAAGGATATTATACAACTAATTAAGCAACAAAAGTGGAGATGGGCCGGCCACCTAGCGAGAAGAGATGACAATAGATGGGGAAAAGATTAACAGATTGGTGCCCATGGGATAGTAAAAGAAGTAGGAAACGGCCAGACACAAGATGGCGGGACGAGATAGAAAGGTTTGCCGGTAAGACTTGGCAGAGATTAGCACAAGATAGGCTGTCATGGAAGGAGATGGGAAAGGCCTTCGTCCAGCAGTGGACTTATAATGGCTGATGATGATGATGATGATGTTTACTGCAAATATACATAGCGTATATTAGCTAAACCCTTAAATAGATAAAACAGGCCTACAAAATTTTATGACCTTACTGTTGTTTTCATTCTGATACCTGTTTTTAAACTATTTTTTGGTGCTGATTTCATTTTGAATGTTAATTGCTTTTTTACAAAAGTGTTTGTTCCAAATGTGATCTAAAACACATTATTTTACATATAAATCATTATCAAATGGGTGTAAGCCATGTTTGATATTGTTGTTTTAAGTAAACGTACATCTAATTTGAGAAAATGCCTTTAAATAACAACAAAATTACCAATTTTTAGTAAAAATGCCGATATGCTATATGAAAAAAAAAACTTGACCTGATGGACAAAAACCGATGCGTTTTTTTAAAATCAGCACTAAAAATAGTTTAAAAACAGGTATCAGAATGAAAACAGTCAGGTCATAAAATTTTGTAGGCCTGTGTAATTAATCACTGCTACCCACAGCAGTGGTTTATTGCTGGGTTTAGGTTATTCATGTGTTCTGACATTTATATGTATATATATATATAAATGTGTCCGGATTTTGACCAGCCCTTACTGTTCATAGTAGAAACTTGAAATTTTGTGCATACACTACCCTCACTGAATAGGGAAAATGTTTTTTTGTTTTTAACCCCCCCCAGATTTTTAGTTCATTATGCAATGTAAGTTTATGCTAGATTGGTCACTAGTTTGTGCTCACTTCATTGATCACCCCTTTTTACAACTTTTTAATTGATCACCCCAACACAGCATATAAGGGTGGCAGTGCTTCATAATTGGAATGCTAGTTAGTCATATTTTCCCAGTTTGTCTTGATCTGAAATTACCATGAAATTTGTAGTATTTTCTGTTTGGTTGATTGATTTGAGATTCGTATATTTCCCTGTATCGAAGACGCTATTTTTTTCCCCCTGAAATAAGTCTTGAAAATTTACCCTGAATCCTACAGGCCTACGGATGACTTTTTTCGGATGATATTCCCATCAAGCACCCCAAAGTTTGGCAACTCGAAAAGGATGGATTTTTCCTTGACACCGGTGACGTCACTGAAATGTCAGCAGTGTTACCAAGACAAACAAAGTCTGCGTGTTGATATCGAAGAAATACTAGCCTGAACTGGTGTTGCTAATCTGTCTCTGAAATGTTCGAAGTTACTTACATTCGATAAAAAATAGGTTGTTTATAGGTTATTTGTTTTGTTTTTTTAAACTAACAAACTTTTGAAGTTACTAAGATACTTTCTTCTGAAAAAATTAAAAACTATTCTTTGGCTTGTTTTGTTTTTTAAAACTAACAAACTTTCAAAGTCTGTCTCTGAAATGTTCGAAGTTACTTATATTCAATAAAAAATAACTTGGAAAGTTTGTTAGTTTAAAAAAACAAACTTATAAACAACCTATTTTTTATCGAATGTAAGTAACTTCGAACATTTCAGACTAGCGACACCAGTTCAGGCTAGTATTTTCTTCGATATCAACACGCGGTTGTTTATCTTGGTAACACTGCTGACGTTACCGGTGTCAAGGAAAAATCCATCCTTTTCGATTTGCCAAATTTTGGGGTGCTTGATGGGAATATCATCCCTCTTTTTCAAAGGCCAATCTTAACCCTAGAGTAATCTATGCAGGACAGTAATCTGAACTCCTGTATATGGCCTGAATGAATTGTATAAATTATTCAAATAGTTCTTCGGACGATTGAACTTCTTGTTGTTTGTGTTATTAACACAACGTTTCGGCCCATCCATTCTTCAGCCTTTTACATGTGTAATATCCGAATGTGATGTGATTACCCCAAAGAAATCTGAAGAATGGATCAGCTGAAACAATTCAATTGTCTGAAGAACTATTCGAATGTTAATGACCCTTCTCAAAACTATAGAAAATATCTATATAAATTATATTTAGTATAAAATAGTAAATAAACATAGGTAGGTGAGCCAATGGACTAGTAGTAATTTAGATTACTTTTAATTTAAATGACCATGACTTTTCAAGGAACATTAAGTAATGAAAAAAGTAACTTGTAATCTGTTAAAAGGGTTTACTAATGAATCTCATAAGACTATTGTAATCAAACTCACCCACTTTTTTTTCCAAACTTTGCAAGTCAAAATTAGAGTGTCTTAGCACAGAAACTTTAGTACTGTATTGAGCTTCTAAGTTTGCCAGATTTGGCCATAAGGGAAATATCTGAAACTTTATCTACGAGACTTACCCAACACAGGCAGTGGAATTCAATACCAGCCTCCTGAGTCTGATATTGAACCTCTGCCTCCAGATTTGCTCGATTTCCAAATTCGACACTATCCCTGTGTTGAGTAAGTCTGGGAGATAACGGTCGGGTTATGTCCCCTTTTGGCCAAATCTGGCAACGCTGTTCTGTGGTTATTGTGATTGTTGTTGTATGTAAGTTCTTCTTCTTCTGCTGCTGCTGCTGTGTGTATTCTTGTGTTGTGTGGTCGTCTTTGCACTAGTCTTCGTACGTACCCCCTATATTCACCACCACCTCCACATTACCATTCCCCTACCTAGGTTCCATCTGCTCCAATGCCAATGCAGCTGCCGGCTCGGGCCCAGGTAACCCCTCGGACATCACAATGCAGAACCTGGCCAACCGGGGCAGCTTGGTGTCCAGTGCCAGTTCTGCAGCCAGCAAGCCCACCACAACCCCTTCCATTACCGGCCTGCTTGACCGGGGTGGCAGTGGGG
>VCCN01005019.1:160126-173289 GCA_006491835.1 Architeuthis dux | reverse complement strand
GAAAAAGGAAAAACTGTTCATTTTGTTGTTTTCTGTTTTTTTAAAAAAAATTATAAAAGAAAAAGTTCTGATTTTAAACAAAGTATTTGTTGTTTTTCCCCCCCACCACTCGTTATATGCATGTGCCATTACTATCTCCATGTCTCTCTTATATACAGTGGAATCCGGTTAATTGGACCACTTCTGGACCAATGATTTTGGACACAATAACTGGCTGGTCCGATTTATTGAACAACTTAACACTTTCCTCGCTAGCAGTCATGTTTGATTACTTCCCTGATATGCCTGATTGCCCTGAAACTAATCTAACAGCCTGTTTGTTGCTAAACAAAAAGATACAATGGGCAGTAAATAAATTGATATCTCTTTTTTTCAGTGATTATTCCCAATGTATCACTTTCAAGTTCAGTGAAATAAAACCTTGAAAAAGGTATTATTATCGATAGATTGGAAATGTTATGATTTAAATTTAAGTGGGTCTTTTTTTGGTAAATTTTTTTTATCATTTAAAAAAAAAAGTTTCGTTTATTTTCAATAATAAATTATTATCTATAAACTGCATAGCAGTATCAGGCAAGCAATCAGTCCTCGGTACGTGTTTGGGTCTTTTTTTTTTTTTTTTTTTTTTTTTTTAAATAATTTTTTTCTATCATGCCTAGAGGCGTTATCAGGGAGGAAAGAGTTAATGTTTTTTTTTTTTATGCACAAAATACCATAGTTTTGTTTAATTCAAGGGGGACAACTTACGTCCTTTTTCTTTGTATTTTTGGAAAAAAGTAGATAAACAAATTTGAAAGATGTTTTGAGAACTAAAAAAACATATTTTTAGTAATTCTATCAGATTTTATTTTTATAATGTTAATTCGGTATCACTGCTGCTTGGTCCAAATAAACAGTGCATTGGTCATAATACAGAAAGCAAATTAGCAATGATTACATATGGAATCGGTACTTACAAGATTGGTCCTGGTCCTAAAAACCATTGATCCTATTAAGCAGAATCCTATATATAACCAGTGGATTGTAATGACAATTCAGAAGACCTTGTTGTTTACAAATGAGATTTTTTTTTTTTCTTTCTTTTCTCTCTCCAATTTCTCCGAAGAAGCCAGAAGGAACTAGCAGAATGTCAAACAAAATAAACTGAAAACTCTCATTTGTACACAACATGGTCTTCTGAATTGTCATTATAATCATAATCACAGATAATTAGATATTATCTGTGATTATAATTGTAAGGGTTATTGTTATAAAAATCAGTCAGTCCCAAACGCTATTTAAAATGGATTTAAAAATACATATTTTTCATAATTTAAAGTTGTTTATAACAATGGATTTGATAACATAACAAAGAATGTAAATTGTTCCAATTTTTATATCCTTTTCTTAATGCTTTCAACCAGTTATTGTTATCTAAAAGACCCTGTCCCAAAGTGATCACAATAAGTGGCTTCATCTGTATATATTATCTGTCTATTCTGTTTTAAAGTGAAAATGTTTTGTGTGTGTATTGTTTCATTACTTTCAGAGCTTATTTGGATTGAATCAAGTGTAGCACAAGGCTGTCATTTTCAAGCATTTAACTGTGCCAAAAAGCAGTTGTCTGAAAATACTTTCAGATTTAAATCATACTTGTGAAGTTTCAATGTAGAAAATGAGTGAGAATCGTATCTGCCGAGAAAGGGGGACAACTTAAGTCCTTTTCTTTCAAAAGTTCTGTATGTGATCTGTCAAAATAATGTGAGTTCCTAAGTTCTGTAAAAATATACTGATTACATACAAATAAGCAACCAACAATTAAGAAAAAATTTTATTACAAGAGATATTTTACTCTTTCATATGAAGTCTGTTGTAGTCCTTAGAGGCTTTTTGCAAAAGCTTGCTGGTGGGTTTGAATTTCACAGCATCGACATCTGCCAATTTTACCGTTAGTATGGAGGATAATGTTCCTTTAATTGACAAGCTGGAACGAAATGGTGTCTAGTGTTTCCGCACCATACTAAAAACACTCCTCACCAGCATTCGAATGAGGTAATACCAACACAAATTTGGCAACTTTGAATAGTCTCTTGAACATAAGCTGCCCATCTGCAGCTTTCATTGTGGATATATAACCCTGTATCACATTCATTCGATGTTACTTTTTACATTCCTCCCCATCTTCCTTCTCGACCACACAAGCGTCATCCCAAACTGACTTGGGTTTATTATTTTCATTTAGGGGTTGATACTACATACTTGTAGTTTATTCAAATCATTGAAACTGAAGTTTAGTTTGACTTGTTCAATTTGAATCGTTCAATAAAAAATCCAACATCCGTAAATTCACACTTCTCTTGAATGGAGAAGTTGATAAATACTGAGTGTCTCAGCACATTATCGTTTGGGGGTAATTTTTTAATGCCATATTTAATGACTGAATAAAACTGAAGAACAGCACCCAGAAACTCGTCCTGTTCATTTTTGGTAATATCACCCTCATCTAATAGGTCATCCAATGTTAGCCTAGTTACAATGCCAATGGACATCGTTGTTTTCTCTTTGTTCTTTGTGATGTCAACTTTTGTCACATCACCTGCTGACTTGATGGCATCTAGTGCAACAAATTTCCCCATTATTTGTTTCATGAATTTCTGTAGCTGGTCATGGTAGTATACTTGAAATTTCCTTGTAAAATACCTATATACTTTAGATTGATTACTTTTATGATAAAATAAAGAGTATTTTTGAATTCCTCATGTCTAAAGGTCTAAATCATGATTTTCAAAGTACTCAGCTATGTCAACTGGGCGATGCAATATGAAATTTTGTTTTGTTTTATACAAATGTAGTTCTTCCCAACTTTTTTCTTGAACATCTTTTTTCTGAAAGAGGACATCCTAATGAACATTTTGGTACTCTAAATGGGGGGGCACGGTAAGCCCTGCTGTCCCCTGGCCTATAGCTGTTGAAATCTCGAACAGGATTCATCTTCACTGAGGAAGTAACGCCTGGGCCGTTTGTATTGCTTCAAAGTCCGGTCAATAGCTTGTTCCAGGCTAAGCCATCTGCCATTGTGTTTCAGGATCTTTCTATTCTCCTGATCACAAAATTCATTGTAAACTTTCAGAATACCTTTCCTTTTGGTGCTTTTGTCGAAGTAAAAGAAGATACCAATGCAGAGATCTTCCACATCAACCCCTGTGACAGATATGAATGCCACAGTACCTTTATGTGCAGTGTTGTGGATGATGTGACATGAGCAGCCCGTGAAATAACTGGATGGGTTTTTATCCTGTACTCTGGATAGGATGGAGTTGTGTGCTCCCAAATTCATACTGGCATTATCCATAGAAAAATCCAGTTATTCCATGGAACACCAAATTGTCTCATTTTGTTGTCTATCATTTTACAGATGGTGCTGGCTCTGCCCCAGATGTACAGCAGATGTCCAAAAACTGTTACAATGCAGTTTTTGCTCTTATCATCGAGGCAGACAGTGAGTGTGTCCAATTTCTCAATGACAGTGTCATTTGAACCATCCGTTGACAATCAGAAGAAATCATCTTTCTTAATCTTGAGTGTCTGAGGAAATGTGGTGCCAAACTGTCATTTAAAATGCATGTTGCTTTTGTCCTTTTTGATCCAAACTCCTTGGCAATTCTGCTATCAGGAAACAGATCTTTGCATATGTCACTCAACTTGTCGGCCAATGCCATCTGGTTGTTCTCTGCGAGAAGTAATGGTACTTTTGTTTCTGGGCATATTACCTAGAAGGAAAAGGTACTTTTTTGTGAATATACTGAATAAAAAGTAAAAACACTGTTCAACTTGCTATTTACGTCTTCTACGATCGTCCCACCTCACTTCTGTGAGAACAATTTTTATGTAGAACACCAGCCTCAAAAATGTTACTAGAATTACAACTACGTCAATTTTTAAAAAAATCTGACTAAAAAGTTTCTAATAGACAAAGAAAAGGTGCTTTACTAAAATTTAATACTTAGAAGTAGGTCTGAATAAAAATTTTCAGCTTGAAATGAAACCAGGGGAAAGTTTTAAAATCTGGTAAAAATCAGTATATTATTCGATTTTGGCAAAATTTTGGATACTCCTTCATTAAAGGCCGGTTAAAATTAAAAAAAAAAATCAACTTAGAAAGTAAGCTGAAGGTGAAAAAAATTAATACGAGAATAATATTTACGCAATGAATTGCCTATAAGGGAGACTATTTGACAAAAAGTGATACTAAATTAAAACCAAAACCAAAACGATAAAATGAGTAAGCAACATGCTTACCTGGTCTCTAATTGGGTCGTTTTTTGTCCTGAAGCCACAGTTTGCGAATCTCTTTGAATATGCTGCTCGTTTCACAGTCTCCTTGTGTTTTGCTCCTTCCAGGTGGTGAAAAACATCAGTTTTACCTTGATGAGCACAAATACAAATCTTGCTACTTACTGTGCATTTGATTCATAGTCTTTACCAGCAACTCCAACAATGCATGGCCATTTCTTCGTCCACATAGGATTAAATTTTGTTCTAAATTTGGCAGTGGTGACATTAGATAGTCCTAGATTCGTTGAATTTGATTTTCTTTGGCGGACAGGAGGTGTGAAAAGTTTTCGATACTCATTGTTGAACTTGCGATGTTACTCCTAGCACGTGTGCGAATGGAATGAATAGACCCTTTCGGCGTGCGGCAGATAGGGGTCCTGCAACAAATCACAGTCCCGCGGTAGCACTTCTGGGCATGTTTAATTGGTTAAAATCACCAACCAAAAGATTCACACTTTTATAAAAATTCACTTTTTATCAAATTTCTCACTTTTTATACGATGCGTGAGAACGTATCAAAATGAATTTGATTTTCTTTGGCGGACAGGCGGTGTGAAAATTTTTCGATACTCATTGTTGAACTTGCGATGTTACTCCTAGCACGTGTGCGAATGGAATGAACAGACCCTTTCGGCGTGCAGCAATAGGGGTCCTGCAGCTAATCACAGTCCCGCGGTAGCACTTCTGGGCATGTTTAATTGGTTAAAATCACCAACCAAAAGATTCACACTTTTATAAAAATTTCACTTTTTATCAAATTTCTCACTTTTTATACGATGCGTAAGGATTTTACACTTTTTATAAAATGTGTGATAATTTTCCATTAATGCGTGAGAACGTATCAAAATGTGTAAGTCTCACGCAAAACACGTGAGACTTGACAGCTATGTTTTAATTAATGGCAATTTGAACCCCCCCCCCCGGCCAATTCCATCTGTTGTTTTGATGATGTACCATAAGTAACAACACATCTGACCTTTTGCCAAACATTACTATTACAAGCATAGAAGCCTAGTTTCTGGGGCCCCTGTCCCCCAGGCAGTATCTCCCCATTGCACTAAAGGGTGTGGTGAGGAGCATGTCGCTGCTACCTGGGGCAAAAACCGATGGACACACCTGTCATACAAATGTGCGTGGGTCCTCGTGTTAAAAAGATCTTGGCTGTGGCTAGGACCAAAGTGGAGTATCTGTGCTTCGAAACCGCCATGGCCTCGAAGTTCAGAGAACCATGGCCCTTTGGGGGTCCTGGAAGAAGTTGCACAGGATATCTTGGCCAGCTGGTCGGGAGGCGATCATCGTTAGCATGCTCAGGATTCGTCCTGAGAGGCTTTGGGGATCCCCCCCCCCCCTTATCCCGGTCGTCGTGGCATTTGTTTCAGTGACAGGAATTTGGGATTCTCCCCCCCCAAGTCTCTAGTCACGGAGACATGGGATCCCCACCTCCTGAATTCGGCACTAAATGACCCACCAAGGGTCGATGTGCCGTTAAACAAAACAATCAATCGTGTTAAAAACTTCCTTGTCACATTTTGCCAAATATATCTGGATGTCGGTTGTGTGGTAAGAGACCAGGGAATTCCTAAGCTGTCACTGTTCATAGTGACCCCTTGATCCCCCGGTCTCTCTTAAATTTCAACTTTCAAACGCCCTCTGTGAAAAGGCCTGATCCAGGTTTAAAAGCCCTGTTTGCCAGCACCCCTCCCCCACCCCGTTGATGCCCATGTTCATGTTGTTAATGGAAAGAACTGAGGTTCTGGGATTAATGTCTCTGTTGTTCTTAGCAAAACATTTTGGCAGATGTTCTTTGGCCTTTTTCTTTCAAGGAATAAGTTATATCCTGTGTTTTTTGTTTTAAAAAAAAAAATTTCTTTTTTTAGAAGTAGCTTAAAAGTTGTGTTGTTCTTGTTGAGTAAGTGGAACTTGAAAAAATAACCAATCCTGGGACCTTTTTTCTTTTTCTTTTTCCCAAACTGGTGTTGGGATGAAGTGGAGAGTGAACACTTACCAATATAGACCCGGAGTATACTAGTCTGAAAAATATCGAAAGAACGGTTTTGAGCTTTGCAAGTGCTGGGGTCTTTTGCTGCCCAACTTAGTTTTTATTTCTTTCTTTATCTCCTGTTGAGAGAAAGAAGACAACCCCCTCCCCCCCCAAAAAAAACCCCCAACTCTTCTGTTAAAAATATAATTAACCCATTAACTGCAGATGTTGCCGATTCAGCGCGTTTCTTGTTTTGGCTGTGCAAATATCGCTAAATTAGCGCGTTTGGGCGTAAACATTTTGGCCATTTTTGGTGGGCTATTTTTGACCATTTCTAGTGTCCGTTTGGCCATTTTTGTGGCAAGTGTAATTGTTATCCATTACAAGATAAAAACTCTTGTCCATTGTAAAATAATTGATTGCAAGATTAAAGACTTGACTCACATATATAACTGAGTTGCCATCAATCCCAATAAAACGGAAATATTTATTGAGTTAGCCATAGAACTGCAATGACGGAAATTTCCGTCATCCGCCGTTAATCTCAGTGTTTGTGTTCAGTGACGGAGAAGAAAAATTGACCACGCGCACTGTAGCTGACAGAGGAAAATGCCGTAACCCCCTGACCTCGGATTTACCGAATAAAATCCGATAAATTCAGCGGACACGTAGACAGTGGCGTTTCTAGTTCGTAGAAAGTGTGTGTGTGTGTGTGTGTGTGTGTGATGGGGAGGGGGGCAAAACTCGAAATGCATGTGACGAGTAATCTTCATTTTTATATTTCACCCCGTTGATATACACAGTGAATAATTTTAAAAATATAAATATAATACTTTACTAAATTGAATAAAATACTGGGACTGGTTAGTTTTATAATTAGAGGATGAACATCTCCAGACGGGGTGTGGGGTGCTTTCTCCTTCCCTAGCGATAATCAAAGCTTCTTGGGTCGAAACACTACATTAAAAGCTGTCATGTTCAAAACTATTATATTTTTACGGCATAGACTGTTTTTTCTCTAAAAAATCTGAGATAATCATATATCAGCTACACCCCTACATTAAAGCGTATGAAAGTGTGTGTGTGTGTGTGTGGGGGGGGCAACCTAGGGGCCAGCCAAAACCCCCGTAGAATCGCCACTGCACGTAGACCATAACGAACTTTCAGTACTCTGCGGGAAGACTAACAGCACAATAAATTCATTAACAAACTACAACGCAAACAAACTATATAATAATAATGTATTTTAATATAAAACAATTTATTAATTAAATAATACTTTCATACAAAATTTAATAATTTTTATTTTATTTTTAATTTAAATACTTTTATTTTAATTCAGTTTATTTAAAATAACACTTTAAGGTGTCGGGTATTTTCGACTACCTGTGCCATATTTTCGAAGACATTGTTAGATGAATTTCTCTGGCGACAGAGATACAGTGAGTGTATAATGATACCCGACAGAATATATTTTTTAATCAATTTCAACAGAGTTGCTTTGCTCCTGTCGCGAACAAATTCCATGAAACCAACGCGGGTTGTTTGTATATCGAATCTACCAGAAACCCATCGACATGATATATAACGACCTCTGTCATACTTTCCTTTCACCATAAAAATCATAACTTTTGTTTTAGAAATTGAAAGAAAATTTTTCAAAAAAATATAAAATTAATTTTCAAAATTCAAATTCAAGAAAGAAAAAAAAATCAAAATGAAAACGGGGACGCTGTGTAACATGTTACTATAAATATGAATATTCATACGAAAATGACGGAATTTTGTATCAAGTTTTGGATGGCAGTATGTAGCATAACGGGCGATCGAACTTCTCTCTACTGGTCGCCGTGAGGGAGAGAGATAGTAGTTTCAGAGAAAGTCAGGGTGAGATAGACGGAGACGATCATTTCCTCCGCGGACTGCGATGATGATGATGATGCTGACGGGAGCCAAATTTCTCTGTGGAGGGAAAATCATTCCGGACAAAAAGCTCTCCCACGTGTGTGGAGAGAAAAGACTACAAAATCCACGGATCTTCAAATTTAAATCTGAGGTTTTATTTCCGTACTACTACGGATTCAAATTTCCCACTGGTCACTGCTTCTGACGGGCGGAGACGCCATCAAGTGCGAACCCGTTTCAGGTCGCGACCCCAACTCCCTTCCTTCTGTTTCGATCTAGCCTTTATATATGCTAATGGTCATAACCCCCCACCCCCCTTTCAAATCTTAACGGTTTTATGGTAACACGATACTCCAGTTGGTCACGTAGGCAGCTTAACACAGATTTCAAATCTGACCAAGTTCCTATCCCAACTGGCTACAGGTAACATGATCTGGGTCTATTTCGTTACAAGTATTGTTAATTAATAAATATCTGGTTTTCGTGATAAGAACATCAGAGGTGTATGAATAAAAAAAAATTAATTGTTGACTACGAATCCAGAATATTGATTTCCTTTTGAAATGGGATTTATTTGTTTTGACTGAAACTCGCACTAACCGGAAGTATAAACTGTTTTCAGTGAAATAAAAATCCTTTCTTTCCACTTAGACTGGGTTGAATAGATTTTTTAAAAATTAATAAATTGTTTTGTATTAGAATGAATCACTTTTTGCTTTGAGGTTTTTTTTAATAAATTTATTGTGCTCTTAGTATGTAAAATATTGTTTGTTTAAAGTGAAATGAAAACGGGAATGCCGTCTCACTGCAAATAATATGACTTTTCTTTTCTGTAGCACCGGTGTGATTTCATAAGGGATTTTTTTTTGTATATCTCTGGACCCGTCTACATGCAAAGAACCAAACTTTCTTCTTATTTACCAAAAGAAGTTCAATAAAGGAAAGAACCAATCACCAGTTGCGCGAGTGCCAGTACTGATTGGATACGTTGGGGTGTAGGAATTCTGGCACGCGAATGCGTGGTTACGGCTTGGTCTCCTTGGATCTTCGTTCGCGTCAACACATTTTTCGTTCTGTGCTTACAGCGTTGTTTTTTGCATGCATTTCTGCCATGGCTTCTACTCTAAGTTACCAAACGATGTGAGGTAAGGTCGAAAATAGAACGTGGGGCAAACCGAACAGCCTTTTGGGTTTACCGAACTGCGGCAAACTACTGAATTTCTTATTTCGAGGGTCAAACATCGGGTATAACACACTTTTGACTTTAACGGTAACCCCCCTCTCCCCAATTAGTTCGTTGTAGCCAGGGTTTACTGTTTGTTCAATTATGATATCTGTGGCCGGATGTTATATCACGTTGGCAGCTGTTATGTTTCCAGTCTTGGGTGGTACAAGTTAAATCATTGTCGATGTGACTATCCAAAAAGTCTATAAATGCCTGGTGGCCAGAAGGTGGTGACAGGTCAATAATTACGAGTGGGTCTATTTAAACCTCTGCGGTTGAATGCTGACATTTGTATAAGAAATAATAAAAGTACATGCAATACAACTTGTTGATAGACATTTCTGGTTTATATATAATACATTTTTTTTGTCTATTTATTTTATATTCTATTTGTTGATACAACAACCCTGTGAAGAGAAAACTGGAAGTTGCCACTTTAATGTCCAACACAGCACTGGGGTGCTGGGTTTTGGCAGTGTCTCTCATTAATGCATATGGTAATTCACATCTACTTGGGTTACGGCACTTTTGTCTACATCACTTTAGTAAATATCAGTTTCGTCTAAATCACTTTGGTCTAAAATCACTTTTGTCCCCACAATATCTCCAAATGTTTGCAATCAATTTCAATGACATTTTGTCGAAATGGTGGCCTATTGGCTAATGAAGAATTGATGAAATTTGGGGGTGAGTCCAAGGATTTTTTTTTTTTTGTGAGGAAAGAAATCCAGGATCCGTCCAAAAATTTAATAAAAAATATCTTTCTATCGAAATCACTTTTGTCCCAACAATATCTCCAGAAGTTATCAATGATTTTCAATTTTGTCGAATGGTTCGCCGTAGGCTAAAGAAGAATTGGTGACATTTTGGGGTGGATCCGGGAATTCTTTTCCTCTCAATCGTAAAAGAATCCTTGGATCCACCCCGTTTCATCAATTCTTCCTTAGGCCTTGGCCAACCATTCGACAAAATGTCATTGAAATTCATTGAGAACTTTGGGAGATATCGTTGGTACAAAAATGGTTTAGACAAAACTGATATTTGCTTAAGTGATGTAGACGAAAGTGCTGTACCCCATCTACTTACCGATCATTTGTTTATTTACTTATTTTTTGTACGTGCCTGGAGGTGGATGTGGGATTTAGGATTCCGTGAAGGGGTTACAGATCTAAACAGTTTGGAGATCCCTGTATTCCTAATATGTGGTATCAACTTGGACTTAGTCCAGGTCGGGTGGTAGCAGATACTTTTGTTAAACTCCAATCCAAATTGGAGTTGACTTTGTTTTCCTCCTGTAACAAGAACAATCCAAATTTAGGGCAGTAAACTCTTTACTGTTTCTCTATCACGTCACATTTAACCAAACATGTATATGACATTAATATTTCCCTACCGTGATATGTAGGCGGCTATCTTACCAACTGAACTAAATTGTCAAGTCTTATATATCTGCGAATTTATTATATTAGGTTGGTGCAAAAATAATTGCGTTTTTCAGCATCAAAGTTTAAAATAACAAAAATCGCAATTGTTTTTGCATCAACCTAATAGGCAGATAAATAACACTAGCTTGTTAACCATTGTACAACGGTAGGTGCTCTTTGTATTCCAATGAGATTTTAAGGAAACCTCTATATCAGGCTCGTAAAAAACACAGAAACTCAAAATATCAAGTTTAAATAGAAATATAACAGGTCTGGTTAGTCACTCAATAGAAACCGTCACGTGACCAACATCGTTTGGTAGCATGACGTATTGGGAGTAATCAATTAAAAAATTGGAAAAGGGGCATGATCAATGAATAAGTTACTTTTCTCGCCTTTTGTTGGGCAGTGATCACTAAATAAGTCTGAATTTTCCAATAACAAAACAAAAGTATTTGGGGTTATTTTGAAAAAACAACAAAAAAAAGTTCTTTCTAGACATAATAAGGAGTAAATGTTTAAATTTTCAGCCTTCTACTTCATTGGTGCGGCCTGTACGCGTGATTCATAGCCAGCCAGACCAACTTGAAAACTGAAAGAAATCTATGTTGACAGTTTTGGTTGACGGTTTCTAACTGTATTTTACTTACTTTTATATGTAGATCACAATAATTACCCATCCTTTCATCTTGAAATAGTAAATGATTTGTTATTAATGACACAAAGATGTTGAAGATAAAATTAACTTTTATCCGAGTTTGGCGTTTTATTTTCGTCAGGTGTCGATTTTATGCCGTCATTTTTGCTCCTTGCGTGGTTATAGCTAGTACTTCAATACATGTATCATATGAGATTCAAACACGTTTAATTTATGGCTAATCTATCAACAGCTTATTTGAAGATATCTTATTTTAAACACATGTATAGGGTGTCACAGAAGTAACTCCCGATTTGTCCCAAAATTCAAACACGTTTAATTGATTGCTAAAATCTATCAACAGCTTAATTGAAGATATCTTATTTTAAACATATGTATTGGGACGCCCGATTTAAACACATGTATAGGGTGTCACAGAAGTAACTCCCGATTTGTCCCAAAAATTAATGCCTGTTCTATGGGAAGCAACTATTAAATTAAATTACTATTAAAAGCAACTATTAAATAGCTTCCCTTAGATAAAACTGGCGTTAATTTTGGGACAAAATGAACGTTATTTATGGGACACACTGTATGTTATTTTCAAGAATTAATTCATTTGAAGTTTGAAAAAACCCAGATTATAAACTATTTTCGAAAAAAGAAACCCAGATGGTTGGTGAAAAACCCAGCATTGGCAGCTCAAAAGTAATAAACACCAGGCGTCTCGTATCCTGTATGGCAGAAGCAGTTTCCTCCTATATCTCCTGCTACTTTTCTTTCTGAAAACAGCGATGCGTCTTATACACCGAAAAAATAAGTTTTACATTTTTGTTTTTGTTTTAAACCCAATCGATCTTGTGAAAAGAGAAAACTATAAAAGCAACGACTGTTCTGTAGGGATAAATTCATGATTTTATTTTTCATTAGATGAAGCATTGTCCACCATTCACTAGTATTTCTTCCATCTTAATTCTAGTTGCTTTTCATCGCAACTACTCAGACCGTCATTCTACGGCCGTCAGTAAACAGTGCGGATCGGAAATAAAGGATAAGCTCCTAGTAAGACTCGAACTCGCATCCTTTTTTCCTTGGGAAGCTTGGTTATCCATACCAGCTGCTCTACCGCTTGAGCTACAAGAACTTTTACGACTGGCAGAAAATCAAATATAACCATTTAATCAAGATAATATTATTACTTATACTACTACTGTACGTAAAACAATAACAAATATGGTGCCGAACAATCGGGGGTGGGGTGATTTTCTGCAAGCCTAAGCGACAGAGCAGGCTTCTAGGCATTTCTGTGGACTTTTGACACCCTATTTTAAAACGTAAATTAAAATTTTTAAAATGTTGTTCGTAAGTTTTTTCTTGTTTTTCTAGAAATATTTCAACATACAATTGTGCTCTTAAAAGTCGATATTAAGTTTTGAAATGGAAATTTTCAAATTTACCGCCTTTTTATCTGACCTTTTGAAAAATTCCAAACTCTCTAATTTAAAAGAAATACTATAAATAAAATATTCTTTTTATGGGTTTGATTAAATACTTAAATACTTCGATTCATCATTATCGAACAAAACTTAGCAGAATAATTACGACTTTCTTCGCAAAAAACAACAATAAATACCGTCATTACAACCTGTACAGTTGGTTTCACTAGAATTCGATCTT
>VCCN01005019.1:101743-112471 GCA_006491835.1 Architeuthis dux | reverse complement strand
TTGTTTGCGAATAAGATGTTTTATCGCAGGATCACAAGTGTAGAGGGACTGTCCATATTTCAATGAGCTGTCATCGAGCGCTTTCGAACCTCAGACACAAACATACGCAAGAAAACACCCATACGCAAGAAAACACCCATACACACAAACACACACTCACAAACGCAGACACACCCACAAATAATAATTTATAAGCACCACACACACGCGCACAGAAACACACGCGCACAAGCAACTTAAATGTGAATATACACACACGAGTGTGCACGCACGCATACACACAGACACGCATGCGCCCTAACGTTTGTAAAACGTTTAGCTAACTATGATAGTTCGTCTGTTTTTTTGAAAATCCAATTATTAAAGTGAATCAAAATAGTAGAAGAGTAATATGTTTTTAATCTTAAAGTGTCAACAAAAGGCGTACATTCTTTTTCTGCCATCATGGGAACGTTTCCGTGCAGACTCAAACGATTCGCTTTTTGTTGTTGTATATTTTGCTTGCAATGAATACTTACCCCCCCGCCTTTTGCTGCTGCAGACAGGCCATTATCTAGAGCAGTGGTCTTCAAACTTTAATTACTCGGGGAACCCTCTTCATTAATTGAATTTTCTACAGAACCCCTTCAAAAAAACAACTTTTATATTTACTTATATGATAATTATAAAGACAATTATTAATTAATTAATAATTAATTGGGAACCTATATCAGCCCGGCATCGGTGTTAGCGATTGCTAAACGGGCGGCCTAGATCGTATAAATGAATAAAGAAACGAGCGCCGTGCGGCGATAGACTGAAAGCAACCTATACTTGGTCCTGCTCTTTATCACTGAGCTAACGGCACTCTCGTGGCAAGGCAGCTATCAGAAACATACACGTTCGCTCGCCTCCTAATTCTAACCGATCATATCATTAGGCACGTGATATGAAGTGGCCGCCTGTGTCGATATTGAAATCAAGGAATGGATAAATTTGTATCCGACAGAATGTGATAATTATAAAGACAATGATTAATTAATTAATGATTAATTTGGAACCCATATCAGCCCGGCATCAGTGTTAGCGATTGCTAAACGGGCGGCCTAGATCGTATACATGAATAAAGAAACGAGCGTCGTGTTGGTATCATTTCTAAATTATTCTTAGATAAATCCTATCAGATCGTAAATAATTATTGGATAAACATTCTTAGATGACTCTCGGATAAAGCTTCACAATTCCAATTCTTGGATAAATCCTAACATTTCAATCTATACGCGGTCCTGCTCTTTACCACTGGGCTAACAGCACTCTCATGGCAAGGCAGCGGGCAGAAACATACACGTTCGCACGCCTCCTTATTCTAACTGATTGTATCATTAGGCACGTGATATGAAGTGGCTGCCTGTGTTGACACTATGAAATCAAGGACTGGATAGATTTGTATCCGACAGAATATGATAATTATAAAGACAATTTATTCAGTTATACGATCTAGGCCGCCCGTTTAGCAATCGCTAACACCGATGCCGGGCTGATATGGGTTCCCAATTAATTATTAATTAATAATTGTCTCTATAATTATCATATTCTATATACGATATACGATAACAAATAGAAAAACATTTTTCTACGAATGTAAACAAGTATTCAAACCCGGTTTATCTCCGGTTTTATATTGTCTACAGAAATAATCTTTAGTTGATAATTTTCTACAATATTTCTTGTATTATTAACACAAAGATTTTTTACGATGGGCGGTGGGGGGAGGGGGTGTCTGTAACCCTCGGCTATGAATTTTATACGGTGGTGAGTTGCTAAGTGGTGAATTTTCCGTAACCCGAACCCATCCGCAGCGTAAAATCAGGGCAGCGTGTATCCTATCACATCACACACATACACGCACTTACGCAGACACTTTCCTCTTCTTACGTACATACACAGGCATTCTCTCTTTCACACACACACACACACACACACACACACACACACACAACCTGCTTTTTTTCATACACACTCTCGCTCTCTCACACCCATCTGCACACTCTCGCAGGCAACCTCTCTCACGCACATACCCTCTTTTTTGTTGTTTTACATACGCGCTGTCTCTCTCAAATGCGCACAGACACACACACACACTCTCTCTCTCTCTCATACACACACTCGAAGGCAGCTCCACCCTCTCTCTCTCTCTTATACACACGCACTCTTTCTCACGCACCCTTCTCTTTGTCGTGCACACTCCATCTATCTTACACTCCCAAGTACACTTTCGCACACGTAGTCTCTCTCTCTCTCTCTCTCTCTCTCTCTCTCTCTCTCTTTTACGCACACACTCTCTTTTTCAAAGACGTTCTCTTTCTTTCACAATCTCGCTAGCACTCTCTCGCTGACACGCACACACGCACACACGCACTCTGACATTCACACACACACACACAAACACTCACACGCGTGCGCGCGCGCCTTCTGTCTTTCTCATATACAAATACGTACACATATCCTCTCATGCATACGTAAGCATCCCCCCTCCTATCTTTCTCTCATGTATTTGGTGATTTTGGGTTCTGCGAAATAAAACGACGCATAACGATAGGCTGGAAAACATTTGGTATGAACAGAGACATACTGAATAGCACCTTGCCAATGTGCTTAAAGCGTAAAGTATACAACGGCTGCATAATACCAGTCATGGCATACGGATGCGAAACATGGAAATTAACAAAACCAGCTGAAAATCAACTTATAATAGCTCGGAGATCCATGGAAAGAGCAATGCTAGGGATAACTCTAAGAGATAGAAAAAGATCAACGTGGATCAGAGAGAAGACCTGAGTGAAAGATATTATACAAATAATTAAGCAGCAAAATTGGAGATGGGCTGGTCACCTCGCAAGAATAAATGGCAATAGATGGGGAGAAAGACTAACAGATTGGTGACCACGGGACAGTAAATGAAATCGGAAAAGACCAGACACAAGATAGAGGGACGAGATAGAAAAACTTGCCGGTAAGACGTGGCAGAGGTTAGCACAAGAAAGGTCGTCATGGAAGGGGATGGGAAAGGCCTTTGTCCAGCAGTGGACTTATAATGGCTGTTGATGATGATGGTGATGATGCTGATAATCTTTTTCTCCTACTTGTATACAAGCACTATCTTCCTCTGTATCACACACGTACATGCACTCATTCTCATACAAACACACCTGCTAAAAACCACATACACAAAAAGAAATAGCGATTGATTTCAATTTTCTGCTTTCGTCATGTAACGCCTTGTGCACAGCGGCTCAAATTCAAGGTTACTGCACCACTGGAAAACTTTATCGTCAGTCCCCACCAAAAGCTAACGTCCACAACTTTAAAGTACAGAAGATTAAGTTATATTTTCTTTCTCTTGACAACTAGAAACATAAATTCGTGGTGTTAGTTTGGAGTCAGATTTCAACAGCAATTTCTTCTTGGAGAATCAAAACATTTCAACATTTCCCCCCAAACAGTCAGTCTGGGATATCTTTTTAGTTCGGTTCCAGATCAGTCAAGTTGTCCGATTTTTGCAACTTTGCCGCAGAATTTTGAAATAAGAAAAAGTTAGAAATATACGTAGTGTATAGGATTTTGTGTCTTTACTGTTATTCCACACCAGAGTAAAACCAGAGCCGGGCCCGAAGCACAAGAGAACTAATCAGCTGCTTAGGGCCCTGTGAACACCAAGGGGCCCCCAAAAGTCAATAGTGCGCGTGGCACTCAGGCGGTATCAAATTACAAATCAAAATCTGCTTACGGCTACATGAAGGAATGGGCCAGTCCTGCCAACACATAGACAGGGGGAATTGATATGTTAATTTTGGTATCCGGCGAATTCATAGCAAATAAATTCATAGCAGGCGATTTCATAGACAAATTAATAGCCGTCTCTATTTCATAGCCACTTTTCATAGTCGAATTGATTCATTTCAGAATAAAATCAGCATTATCTGATGTCGCTAATCTATAAAACTTAATGAAGACGCTGGTCACGTATCAAGCAAAGATTTCGTTAGTCCCTCCCAGGGTTAGGGATTAGGGTTAGGGTCGTGGTTTTCATTTCTGTGGTGGGGACTAACGAGAAAGACCTGCATTTGGGGTCTTTTTTGGCGAGAAAAAGAAAAATTCAACTTGATTTATTTATTCTTTTTAGGCTTCCGTACTTTAAAATTATGGACGTTAGCTTTTGGTGAGGAGTAACGAAAAGGATCCGATTCCCATTTTGAGAAAGCTGCGAGAAGAAATCAGACAAAGAGTTCTTACCATAGAAAAGTGGACATACTTTTTTCCATATTTTCATGTGGCCGCATTGGTGGAATTGTCCCAGACACAATTCCATGTAGAACAACGGTAATCCGAGGAAGAATAACATGATGAAGTACGGAAACAAGAAGGCGCCTGGAAATAAAAAAAGAAAATGTTTTTTGTTGAATTTTAGAAAAATATCGTTTTCAAAATGATTTGAACTCATTTATTTATTATTATTTTGCCTCTTTGGGCATCTCCAAATTATACACAATATTTACACATCAACTTCTAAACAAATACAAAATTCATAAAAACATATTCAAATTTACATAAATACAAACAACATCTACAATTTAGCACAATTCACAGATCGGACTCTCTTGAAAATCTCCTCTGACAGATTCCAAAAATGTCCTTTTTAATCTCATGTTTTTTCCATAATTTTTGAGTCTTTAAAACGTTGTACACTATTGCTTTAACATTATCTTTAACGTGACTAGGCAACTTATTCCAAAAATATATTACTCTATTAGAAAACAAATCTAATTGTTTAGTAGTTTTAGTTTTTGAAATCTTTCTTGTCAATATATTTCCAGTTCGAGGAGAGATTTTAAAGAATGGTGTACCATATTTAGAAATTCCATTAATTATTTTGAAAGATTTTGAAAGACTCAATTAAATCGCCTCTCATTCTTCTCTCTAGATGCCCTGTCGGCTGTGGCCTAGAATACACCGACTGCACCCCCCTGCAGAGGGTCTACCTATTCTTCCACCAAAGTCGCAAGACCCTAATTTAAAAGACAACAAAAAAACAAAAAAACCTTTGACCAAAGTCGCAAGACTATAGTTTAAAAAAATAACCTTTGACACTATTCTCAAAAATATAAAAAATAGATTCGATATACATATCTTGACAACAAACTGTCTACAAAAATGTGCATAGATTAATTTTCCTACAATAATTTGTCCACAATAATTTGTTTACACAAATTGTGTATTCAAGAAGAAACGGAATTCGGCACTAAATGACCTACCAAGGGTCGATGTGCCGTTAAACAAAACAATCAATCAATCAATCTTCTCTCTAGCAAAGTTGTTAAACCCAAAGACTCCAATCTTTCTTTATAACCAAGATCTTTTATTCCATTAATTAGTTTGGTTACTTTTCGTTGTACGCTCTCTAGTTTTCAGATTAAATTCCAATTCCCATGCCTAGTTGTATGAAATGATAAAGTAAAATGAGGAGACTATACGACATAATGGAAATAATTAGTATTATATAGTTAGATGGAAATCAGATCATTATTATCGGGATGAGCACAAACGCAGAACCTACACTATTATTATTCAGTTGCAAGTCACCGGGACTTTTTTCTGCATTCTTTAGGTTAGCGGATTTTAGGGGTACCTTAATTCAATACCTCTGGCTACAATGCACCGGTTCGGTTACTTAGAGGTCACATACAGATACACGGAATCAGACTTTAAGTATTGTACAGATAGATGGAAATCGGATCATTATTATCGGGGTAAGCGCGAACGCATACCCCGAAGTTGTTTTTTCCTTGGAATTTTCAAAAACTAATTCAATAAAAACATGTCTGGGGGCCCCATTAGTACACACAGAAACTATCATGGGTATATGTTGTGTGGTTCCTGAGTTATACAGCCACATACAGACGGACAGACATTCCGTGAATCATAGTTACGTCTGCCAACGAAGTTGGAGTGGTATATATATTCGGTCGTGTCCGTCTTTGCGTCCGTCTGCCCACACGATATCTCCAAAAGTACTCAATGAATTTCAATGAAATTTTGTGGAATGCTGGGCATTGGGATAAATAAGAAGTGGTTACATTTGGGGCTGGATCCAGGAATTCTCTTTTGTTTGAGAGACCACATGATATCTCCAAAGGTTCTCTATAAATTTCAATGGAATTTTGGGGAAGGATCGGCAATACGCTAAAAAAGGAGTGATTAGATTTTGTGGTGGATCCATACACAATTGCCTCCCCTACGTCGTAGGTATATATCCACACTACATAATATCGCCAAAAGTTTATATCTGCCCACACGATATCTCCAACAGTTCCCTTTGTGGAAAGGTGCGCAATGGGCTACGGAAGAAGTAATTGAATTTTGGGGCGGATCCATGCACAATTACTTCGCCTAAAAATTGCGTTGGTAGAGGTATGCACTCTCTGAGTGCTTTCAAAATGACCCGAGCTCATTCCTAGTGGGTTTATTTATTTATGTATATATAATGCCTCTATGGGCATCTCATTATAAAATATTGTCTCGTGAATATTAAAAAATGCATAAAAAACAAAAAAAACTTAAAAAAAAAAATTATGAATCACCGGCACCCATATATGCTGGGCTGTGATCACTAAAAATGTCTGGATTTTCAAAAAACAAGCGGGCACAAACTAGTGACCAATTTAGCATAAGCTTGCATTAAAAATTGAATCCCCCATTAAAACCCTATTTTGGAGGGGAAATTTTCAAAAAACCAAAAAAAGCGTTTCCCCATCTCATTGAGGGGTGTGTGTGTACATAATTTCAAGTTTCTACTGTGAACGGTTAGTGCTGGGGGAAGTCCGGCTACATAGATACATATAAATTTGCGAACACATGAATAACCTAAACCCAATTAGACCAGTGTTTTGGGTGGCAGTGATTAACAATAATCACAGAGCATGAAATACAAGTTATAAAACGAGGAGACATAATAACAAGAATCTAACGCTGCCCTGAAGAATGGCGAATAAGAGACATGCACATGCGCATATACTCGACACTTCAGGGATTAGTAACAATATCCCACTTCCGTTGATTTGTTCCGGTGTCAAGTTTCAGGGCGTGCAGGATGTTTGGGACAGTTTGTGTTCACTTCGTACTAATGCCCTTGGTAAAGGCATGAATCAATCTCTCCCTCCAAGCTATGGGTAAAATAGCGCATGTGAAGTGAGTGACGCCACTTAGGGTGCCTGTCACTTCTAAGTCTATTTCACATATAAACGGGCCGAGTAAGTACTAATGTGATATGTGGAGCCCAAGCCGTAGCCAGCGCAAGAGCATTACTTCAGTTGTTCGATAGTTAACTTTATCTTCCACATCTGTCTTATCTAAGAAACAAGCTTTTGTTGTATCTTGTCTAACCACTCGTCTTACCTCTAACACTGCTCCTACTAATACTATTAAATATAGGGTGTCACAGAAGTAACTCTGTCCCAAAATGAATGCCAGTTCTAAGTGAAGCAACCATTAAATTATTATTAAAAGCAACTATTAAATAGTTACTTCTCCAGATAGAACTGTTGTTAATTGTGGGACAAATCGGGCGTTACTTACGGGACACCCTGTATCTAACTACATAAATACCATTGTCACTTGTTTTGAGCAGATGTTTGTTCGTCTGCCACGCTATTCCAAACCGATATATGAAATTAAGAAACACTACCGCCACCGAAATTCGATCGCCTGACGTATTCCTTAGTAGACTGATGACATACAAATGAGCCAGCGCTACAAAATTAAATGAATCAGGATTTCAAGCCTGAAGAATTGTCAGTCAGTCAGTCAGTCAGATTGGGTAGGGGGAAACTACTATTTATTTAAATATTTTAAAAAGTTTATTGTTGTAGATCACACTTTATATAGGGGATCATCAGCTGTTTTCTCATGGACCTGTTTCGGGGAAATTACAAAACACTACAGGTGTTTGTTACCATGGGTCACACACACACACACACACACACACACACACACACATATATATATATATACGGTTAAATGCGACGGACAAGGAACATCTTGTTTATTTTTTATTATAATTTCCGTACAAGAGAACGTATGTTTGGATCCATGGAGTGTAATACTTGTCCAAAAGTGTTATCATACCAAGCGCTTTCTGCTAAACAATTAGCCATTTTCAATGTCTTTGACAATTCCGGAATTATTTCAACCATGATGTATTTGGCTTAGGCATTAGTGTGTGATGTTTTAAGTAGTGGGAAAAGTTCATTCTAAGTTGGGAGGTGTTTCAATTGCAAAATACATTCAAAACTCCCTGACTCTGACTGAAAAAGATTTTATTCAGTGTTGGATTCCTCTTTTTAATAACTAAGGCTTCCAAGGCTTATCCATGTATCTAACTTTTACAGAAACACAACATTTTATGATGTGACTATACTGCTGAAGTGGACCCTCACAAAACTACGACTTTAAAGTATTTCGGTTACTTCCCTCTACCTAATTGAGATATCATTTTCCGTTGTTCTGCAGCAGGATGGCACCCGTACGCAAACATGATGTACCCAGGTCTCATCACCTGTGATCATGTGATACATAAAATCCCCATCAGCTCCCCTATGCCTTTCCAAATTCTAAAAAGAAATTGAAAGGGTGCAAGGGTGGATCCAGTCGCTTGACGCCACGTTCTTCGAGGAGGGTATTTATGCGCTCGTGCACCGATGGGACAAGTGCGTCAATCTCGATGGCAACTACGTGGAAAAGTAGCATAGTAGTGCTGGTAACATATGCACAATGTTTTATTTGTATAATAATAAACATGTTGGATTAGCAAGTACCTTTCGGACATCCCTCGCATCAAATGGATTTAACACCCAGCTTGATATTTCTAGTGATTTGCAGGAAAGTATTTTTCGGTATTACATTTTTAAAAACAAAGAAGATCCATGGTAATATCTTTGATGCTGCTGTAGACTTCAAAATCCGTCTCCACCAAAGCTGTTTGCCTGTAAGGAAAATTGGAGAAGTCTGCCTTCTTGACATTTTCTTACCAAAGTGTTAAAATAGCCTGAAATCCGTGGATCTTGCTATTTGCACAAAAAATTGTTATTGTCCTTTCCTTGAAGTGATACATTCAAAGTGTTTCGGCCATGTCGGCTGGGGCCTAGAATACGCCAACTGCATACCCTGCAGAGGGGTAAGACCCCCCATCCCAAACAGGGGCCACCTGCTTTTGCATCAAAGTTGCAAGATTCTAGTTAAGGAAAAGTAACCTTTCACCAAAGTCGCAAGACTCTATTTTTAGAAAACCCAACCTTTCACCAAAGTTGCAATACCATTTTTTAAAGAATTTTAAACTGATTTCGGCATTAAATGACCCATCAAGGGTTGATGCGCCGCTAAACAAATCAATTAATCAAAGTGTTTAAATGTTCAAATATGGAAGCCATATAACCCAAAGTGATGATCCACTTTGAGTCATCGAAGAAAGTCACAAACTCGCTCTTCGTATTGGTGAGAAATGCGAGGATTTCCTTACGAAGTTTGAAAACCCGAAGCAGAACTTTCTCTCTTGAAAACCACCGAACTGGAGAATGTAGCAACGAAGCTGTGTATTCGGAGCTTATCCAATATTATTTCTTATACGATCTTCCGTACATGTTAAATGCAGAACAGTTGTACGATTGAAACAGATATGCAATATTCTATTAAAATATCTTCTCAGCCTTAATTTGCAATCCACAGGGTAAAGTCATAAGAACGTTTCGATTTTTCGACTGAAAATACCGAATTAATATCGGTCTGAAAAAGTTTGGACTTGACTTTATTTTACCTAATACAACAGATGTCGAGATATTAGTCAAAATAAAGTCAAGTACGAAAAAACATGAAGTTAGCTTTGACTATCTACTGAAATAGGTCAAATTTTGGAAAAAGAACATTTTCATTACTGTGTTTGTTTAATAAAAACGAACTTGAAACACAAAAGAAACTTCTTTGAAAAAGGAAAATTAGTGACTTACATTATTTTTAAGTTTAGTGCTATTAAAACATGTCGGGACGCGCAGTACAACGTATATGTCAACAAACAAACTCCTGACACTTTCCTCCAAACAACTATACAATTTTGACCCTCTATACTTTAAACAATAAAAGAAATTCCTACACCTGGACTATATCATTCATCAAATAGGCTCCAGACTCGTACCCCTCAGAAAACACGCGGACGTAGTAGTAGTCAACTATAAAATCAACCAATCACAACATAACCTTTCTGAGCTCCCTGTTTAACGCAAGCGACCTAACGAATTCTGACAGAAAGTCGCCTCCGATAGCTGCTCTCACACACACGCATTCTTCCTTCTACTACACATCACTGTAAAGGCAAGTAAGAAATTAAGAACTCATTCCTCTGTCAACAAACCTACATACAACTCACCACAAAACCTTTTATACAGACACTCACAGACACTTACATAAAAACTATAGAACCATTTATACTTCTTAGATCTCTCAACTTTATTAGTATTTTGCTCGACGATTGAACTATAACTTTCTTTCCAATGAAACTATCCTATTAACGCTAGCAACACTCAGTTCATATATCTGTTGTATCTGTTAGTTTTAATAAATCTTTCATGTTATTCTTATGTTACATGGTTTCGCTTTTCATTTATACTTCAGCTCTGGTTATGGTTATGTTATGGCTCGTTATAT
>VCCN01004995.1:803670-820561 GCA_006491835.1 Architeuthis dux | reverse complement strand
ATAAAAAGAAGACAGTGCGGAGACTTGAAATGTTTAGAAATATTGGAGAAAATTTGGTCTTACACCAAATTTTCTCCAGTTTCCACCGAAATCTCCCTCTGAAGAAAGCCATTTTCCTCACTGCTGAAACATGTCAGGAAATAAATAATTATTTCTAAAAATTTCAAGTCTCCGCACTGTCTTCTTTTTATCATGTCAGATAATTCCTATCCTATTGTACACCATATATATATAGATATATACACACACACACACAAATTGATCAAGAAGACCATTTTTTGGTACTACCTCTGTCCCATAATAGTTGTTACATTTCATACACTAAATATAATTAATATGGGACAGAGATAGTATTCGAGGTATATTTTTTCCTAATGGAGACATTCACTTCTTTAAATCAAGTCACAGGCCATGTCCTCTTTAACTGTTTTTTTATCTTAACTTTAGGCAAGATTTCAACTCAATATTTGTGTATCTTTTTGTTGTTGTTCGTATATAGATAAATTTCCAGAATATAGACTTTCAAAATAGAGTTTAGAGAAAACGTCATTGCTTGAAAAGATTCACAAGACACAAACTTTTTTTTCAAACAATCCAATCTCTTCTTTCCATCTTTGATGTTAACACAATTCAGCCAAATCATTCTATGGCCTTCTTCAGGTGCCATATTTAGCTATTTTGGAGTGGTATAAGTATGCTTCGGAGTGCTGCCATCGGATTGTGTGAGCTTACAACTGAAGAGAAATGCCACGCCTTGGCCCAGCCGGACGAAAGGATTTCTGCGATTCTTGTAGCTCAAGATTTCAGAGTGCGGTCACTTTATATAAGCTTGAGAGTAGGCACATAACAAACGTTGTGTTAATATCAAAGATGGGGAGAAGAGATTAGGATTGTCCAAAAAAAAAAGGTTTGAATGTTAATGATTCTTCTCAAAGTTATAGACAATTCAGAAGATTTTTTTTTTTTTGAAAAACTTAATTTTAAGGCATTGAATTCAAACAACAGATAATGCAATGCATTAAATTCTACATTTCATCAGAAGTGTAGCAAGGGGGGCTTTTGAAAATGCCCCACAGGGCTAAATAGAAGCCCCCCCCCACCTTTATAAGTAGTAGTTCACCTACTGCATTTCTACTGACAAATCTCAGTAAATCTTGGAGGGGCCCCTCATGGAGCTAAGCCCCGGGCCCTCCAAGTCCCTAGTTACAACTCTGTATTTCATTAGTATTTAATTTCTATCCTGAAAATGCTGAATGATTTTTTAACAACTTACCCAATCATATCATTTCTCAAATATTATTAGGGTGTATCAAAAGTAGTTTCGTTTTTACAGACCTTCGTTTCAAAGCTTATTTCATGTACACATCTAAAGACTATATATGACTCCACTACATTATTAATATCATTATTATATATATCATATTATTATCAATACTCATCCGCTGTATCTTTTGTTTCAGATGTTATAATGGCAGATATAAGTATTGAATTTCTGGCAATTTTGAGGCATTATTTTAAAGTGAACAACCATCGGTTTTCGATTATGAAGGTTTAAAACGCAAGTTAGAGAACATTTGAAGATTTTCAGAAGAGCTAGAATCATTGGAAGATACCATATGTAGAGCACTACATAAGCTTCAAAAATATACAAGAGCTTTCTAGTGATTCAAAAATGAAGACACTTTTGATACACCCCAATATGTGCAGAGTAGTAGACAATTGGGTTGTTGGGTGTGACCCCTGACCAGCAAAATCCAAAACCTTAACTCACTTGCAAATTAATTAATTAATGTAACAATAAAGCACCAATTTTTCTTCTCCCTACATCAAAATTTAAATTTGATTCCTTCAAAATTAAATTTTTCAAAAATGCACTAACGTTTATTTTATCCAATAAGCCCCCAAAACTGGGTTGTCATAAAATACGAGAAGCAACAAGAAGATATTATTTATTACCAGTGGCAATTGCTCAAATCAATGAATAACACTATCCCTAAATAATTTAACTCTTAAATTCATATTAAAAAAACAATTGAATATTATTATTATCAAAGGGAATAACTTTTGATTAAAGTCACTTCCTTCCACCTTTAGGTAAATTTTTTAATTTTTTTCTATTCTATTCACAGAAGAGCTCCATTATTTGTTATTCTATTCACTGAAGAGTTCCACTATCAATTAGAAGTGGTATCATGCAGTTCATGAATTTAAAAGTTAATCACCACAAATCTATGTATAAATCTTTTTCTTAAATTGCATTCCCTTTGCTTCCCAAGATTCTCGTATTTTACAAGGATCGCCCAATACATGACAATTTTTCTCAAAGCCCTGGTTTATTTTTAAGAGTCGAATTCTGGAAATTGACCATGGGTATATTTTGTTCTAAGAGTCAGTAATCCCCATCAAAGTGTGAAAACAAGACGTGGACCAGAGTTGTGGCACCCAATGTAAGTGCTTAGCCTGCGTTGGTCAGACCAGCATTACTGCAGGGTGCGGACAGTCATTGCGAGTCGATCAACCTTGCTTGATTGCTTGACTGAGGTCAGCAAAATAGCTGTGTTGCATGCCTTCCTCAGAGCACAGTCTCTGTGATGGATTGCATGCTAACAGCCTCTGAAAGACAGAAAACAAAATGTATTAGCTTGTAAGGAAGTTCAAATCAAATTTATAATTTCAAAAATTGTTTTCACACTTGTCTGTGTATATAAGGAGCTGGGCCAGCCCATCTATTAGGCAAACCTAGGCAGTCGCCTAGGCTACAAAAGGTCCTAGGGGCACACTCCCAAACAGAAATAAAATTGGTGTTAGAATACAAATGGGAATGCAAATTTTAAGTCTTGCCTAGGGCACATGAAACCCTTGTGCCAGCCCTGATAAGGAGATATTTATGTATGAAATGTCATAGTCAGCTGAGAAAGGTGGTGTGTGTCACTGTCAAGGAGCATTTCATTCAGTTCATGTGGGACCCATTTTGTAACCTTTCCTATTGTCTTGAGATGATGCAATATGGTTGCTGGTGAAGTCCTAAAGTTTCCAGAAAGTGCTCAACAATTGTTTGTAGATCGTTGGCCACTGCTGTCGATAATTCTTCATCATTAAGAACAGGTTTGGGGGCTCCTTCAAGGTTAATTATAGGTATCCATATTTCTATACCTAAACCTATTGAACCAATGCTGAACAGTTTGCTCTGGAGTAGTATTCACTCCAAATGCTATGTTGACATTTACAGCAACTTGAGCAGCATTATGTCCTGATTTGAAATCTTTTGACACCATTGCTGTTAAGGGCTCAAAATCCCCCAATAATTATAACAAATTATATCTCTATTTACATTGGATCTGCTAAAAAATGCAATTACTTTCACTTTCACTTTTAACATCATTCTTTATATGAAAGAAACAACATTTCATGTGTAACAACTTAATACTAGCATGAATATTCAATGATGTCCAGGATTAAAAATGTTTCTACGTTCACGATAAACTTTCTTAGTTCATATTATTTTGAATTTTTATATTATAAAATGAAGCAATTATTATGATTAATAAATAAGGTTATGGAATGAGAGTACAAATCTTGTCGGAGGTCACTTCTTTATTTCCAATCCATGCTGCTTACTTAATGGTTGTAGAATGTAAAAGTGACCTGAGCATTGCAATAAAAATAAAGACGAAAGATAAACTACCATATTGTATGGCATATAAGACTCACTTTAAAAACAATTTTAAAAAATGAAAAAAAAAATTTATTTTTAATTTTAAAATTTTTTTTACAATTAAACAAGAATTAAAAAAAATATTTTTTAAATTAAAAATATCACTAAAAAAAATATCTCCCAGGTATCTGGTAGGCTAATGTTTACCCAGACACTGTAGACTATCAGTTTGTCTACCTAGCCTTTGTTCCTGTCTTAGTTGTATGTTTTGACAAAGTTTTTTCTGCAATATGTAGCTATATACTTCAATAGCATTAAATGCTTACCCGTAAATATACTAAAAAATCTTTTTTTAATATTCCCTGCTGAAATTGAGGGATGGGGTCTTATATGGCCAAGGGTAGTATATGCCATAAAATTCAGTAGTCAAAAATCCTAATCATAGTAAGAGAAGTGCCTGTCACTTATAGTATCAGGAGCAGCCATCAGCCAAACCTGTTGTTGTAGACTTCTGCTAACTATCAGCGAAGTGACCGGTCATGAACTAGTCAATAATAAATCAATCTTTATTATTATTGACTGTAAACAACTAAAAACCGGTTGACGGTAAATACTAGTCAAATTTAATAAAAAAAGTGGTAGTCAATAATAATGGAAATGCTTCATCTAAGAAACTCAGACAACTTAAGATTATTACAACTACTACTAGATGTAAACAAACAGGTAATATAAGATGAAAGAAAAACTGGTCAAAAATGAAATATTAACCGGTTTGATTTGATTTGATTGTTTTGTTTAACAGCACATTGACCCTTGGTGTGTCATTTAGTGCCGAATTTGGGAGGGGGTATCCCATGTCCCTGTGACTAGAGACTTGAGGGGGGAGAATCACAAATCCCTGTCACTTAGACAAATGCCACGAGGACCGGGAGATCCCAAAAGCTTCTGAGCAGGTGATCGCCTCCCAACCAGCTGGCCAAGATATCCTGTGCAACTTCTCCCAGGACGATAACCGAGCATGCCACAAGGACCCCCGAAGGGCCATGGTTCTATGAACTTCAAGGCCATGGCGGTTTCGAAGAATAGATACTACACTTTGATCTTAGCCAAAAGGACACAAAGTGATCTCCGGTCTGAGTTTGACATTATCTAAACAAATGATGAGGAGACAAAAAAAAAGGGGGATGTTGTATATGAAAATTATTTTGTGATTTTAAAAAGGATAAAAACATTTATATTTTCTTACCTGAAGCAAATCTCTTCCTTTGGAATTTAGCTTTGGAACAACCTGGGGCCACGTTGTGCTCACATGATAGATCGGGTATGGCTGGCAATAGAATGAATAAAAAAACAGTTTGAAATCTACAAAGCCTGAATCTCATTTTTTAGACTAGTAAATCTATTCCAAGAGTTGTTTGGACTATTGAACTTATTTTGTTCTTCTTGTATAATGGTTTATACCAGTGATTCTGAACATGGGGTGCATGCCACACAAGGGGGCGCTTTGAATATACTGGCAGGGAATTTGGATGATAAGCTGATAAGTATGGATACTACACTTTGCTCTTAGTGAAAAGGCTGAGGGGCCACTTTTCGAACAAGACCACAGAATTACAATTGGACCCAATTTTCTTTCAAGCTTAGAATGTCAATAAACCAAACACAAAAATTTACAGTACTGATGATTTTTAGGTACACATACAACAGTGGGGTCCAAGGACTTGAGATAAAGTTATTTCCCTTGAATACACGGACATAGATGAAAATTTTCCTTTACTTAAAAATTGTTTTCGATCACACAGGACAAGGTTAGAAAACAACAAATAAGATGAAAGTCCATATCAAGTAAAAAAGAACTTCATAGCTCATCACAAATAAATTTCCTTTTATTTAAGGCTATTTCAAAGACAAAACTTTTAAATTAAATTAAAATAAAATAAAAACTGTATTTAAAAAAAATATTACAGATAGCTGAAGTTTTTGTTTTAACAGTCTGTTGCTAGTTATATTTACTAGCTACAATGTTTATTAAAATAAACTAATAAAATAAATTATAAAACAATTTTGTATAAAAATTGTGTATAAAATCATTGTTATTTAATTGTTTTGTACATATTAAAATAATTTTAGGATGATCAGTCATGTGTCACAAAACTGTTGAACAACCGTGTCAGTTATGATTTTCATTTTAAAATGATGTTTAGGCCACAAATTTACTTAGTTTTGTCTTTGAAATAGTCTTAAATAAAAGGTCTCTTTAAAATAGGATGATCACAGGGCTCAAAGTCTCTTTCACAGGACACCTCTTCGGAGGGAACTTCTTTCAGCACAACATCGGAAAACGCAGTTTTCTCTTGAATCACACTACACCAATGACGTTCTTCTGACCACAGTCAAAAGCAAATTTAATTATTTTAATATAATTTTTTTAAAGTTTTGTCTTTGAAATAGTCTTAAAAGGAAATTTATTTGTAATGAGCTATATGAAGTTTTTTTTATTACTTGATACACACTTTAATCTCTTTTTTATTGTTTTCTAACCCCGTCTTGCGTGATCGAAAAAAATTTTTAAATAAGAGATTATTTTCGTCTATGTCCGTGTATTCAAGGGAAATAATTTTTTGTCTTAAATCTTTGGACACCACTGCTGTATGTGTACTGATTTTTATTACAAGGGAAATGATCAACATCAAATCAGGGATGAGGGGAAAAGGAGGAAACAATGGTCAACAAAAGGAGGGGGAACAATGGGGAGGAGAAAAAGGGACAATAAAGGTGAAAATAAATATTTTCAACCACTTACTTTGTAATCAGGAAGTTGAGTTACCCCAGGCCAAGTATCTTCAGTTGGGGTGCCAAGTAATATGTGAAAGTCAAGAAAAATAACTTTTCCACAAAAAAAAGATCATAGCAACATTTTTGTTAATATAAAACAAATGAAAGTCATGGCCAGCCTGCTTGGTGGGATAGGTAGTCTAACCCCATTTGGCCTTGAGCCATACTAAGCTAAACCTAGTTTAGCGATAGTAAAATCTGACATTTGAATAGTTGTACATTTCAAATAAAAATGACTTCCTCTTAAAAAGTCTACCGTATTTACTATTACTATGTAGTGTACAATGATTTAATATTAAAAAATCAGAGCCAAAATTGAGGTGTAGCATTATACTCCGGTGTAAAAATAATAACATATCTACAGAAAGTGGGAGGTTGCATTATATTCGAGATCGCATTGTACTCGAAATACGGTAAATTCATTTGCCTTTCTTTAAGGGGAGATAAATATTGTTAATTTTAATGTGATTATTTCCCATCCCTCAAGATAACTAGAGTCGGGGTGATTGGGGCTAGTTGTTATGATTTTACTATTTTTGCTCCACCCATATACAAACCTACAAAAGGTAACTTAAAGACATTTCTGCTGTGAGAAGGTCATTATGTTTATTTTCATAAACACCAAGCAGAAAAATGATTCATTACTTCATTCTCGAGATATAACAGAAATTATTGTTCAAGAAAATTGTATACAACATGCCCCATGTTATTATCTGATTATTCTGATTAACGGCACATCAACCCTTGGTGGGTCATTTAGTGTCGGATTCAGATGGGGGAGTGTTCCCGTGACTAGAGACAGCCATTTCAGATAATCAAGCAAGTTTTATTGAGCTGTGGTTTCTACTAAAGTGTCCAAAATCGTTTTTTTTTTGTTTAGTTTTGAAGAGAGTTGTCCGGTGTGGCTTCCATCTTCTCACAATATGGAGGATGTTGACGCCTGTACACAATGAGAAACTGAGCGCTATCACTCATCACATATTGAAATTAAAGAATGTATCAACTTGCCCCTGTATACAACTAGCCCCGTTCTCCCCTACCAAGAAACCTAAAATATGCTACAGTATTCATTACCCTTTTCTCAAATGACTCCATGGACAGTAGAAGGAGAACAATTTAATCCAGTGGAAATAAGAGCCTCAGTTTGGAAATACTAGAAGGATACAGCAGATGCAGGAGGAAAGGAGGATACAACAGCTGAAACGTGTCTATTACAACCATAAAATAAGCAGGACACTAGTTCAAATAGCTGAATCTACTCTAATAATGAACAGTGTGTTTTTCTCGATTTGCCGGTCATAACACTGGACTTTGCCACTTGGGGTAAGTTTTGCTAAAAAAATACTTCCTGCCCACTGTTTCAAACTACATACTATTCCTGGTAAACGAATTCAGTATTTTTTTTCTATAAAAAAAAAAAAAAAAAAGAAAAAAACTCAATCCAAAACAGAGCAGGGCAGACATCCTATAGCTATGATCGGCAAGCTAATCTTGCTGGCTGTTGTTAGTGGGTTCGATCCTCATTGGATCTCCCAGTATAGGTGGTCTGATACCAATTCAACAAACAAAACAATCACACTGTTCATTATATAAGTATAGTATGTTAGCAACCATTTGAAACTATGGACTCTTCAACTGAAACAACTGAATTTGCTATTATTTTGTCTAAGAAAATAGTTTCATAGAAATTCAAATCTGTGAATTTTTTCACCGTATTAATTAGTCTACTTATATAATGAACAGCGTGATTTTGTTGGGTTTTCTGTCCATAAGAGCCTGTATAAAAAAACAATCAGGAGAGCTAGATGAAAATGACTGGGCAACATTCTTAGACAGGACATAAACATCCTCGCAAATAAAGCAATAACATTTTATTTTTAATATAAATGAGATAAGGGGAGGTACAAGGGAAAGCCAAGAACACCTCTGCCAGTAAAATTAAAAAGTGACCGGGATAAACTTGCCAACTCCGATCCAGCACTGAGAGATCACACATATACAAAAAAGGTTGACACGGAGAATGACCTCCTTGAAGAACTCCAACGACTAGCAGGAAACAGAGAGGAGTGGAGGACAATGGTAGACAAAATATGTAATGCCCAAGCAGGGATGGCTTTGCCCTACCCAGCATGAAGGCGATAAATAAATAATAATCTGTCTATAGCCATGGTCTCTTCCACTTGAAGGTAACAATTTTGCTGATAAAAATATCTCCTATACACCATTTGAAACAATGGGCTCTTCCACTGAAACTAGTTATTTTTTTTGTTTTTTTTTTAAAAGAAAATTATCTGGTAGAATTCAAATAGAGGTTGTCCTCGAAAGGTCGCTTTACGCCACTTTTTATCAAAAATAGCATTCAGCTTTTGCTATGCAGCGAACCGTTATAGAGGCAGTGCACACCCTCTTCCTCTTTCTTCTACACTCCAGTCTCCTGTACCTCCCACCAACACAACTTCAGATGACTCAGCCTGACATGCCATCCTAACCACTTATTGGGGTCTGGGGATGCTAAAAAGCTTTCCCATATATATTAATGGTAATTGCTTCTTCACTTTAAGCTACTTTGGTTTACGAAAGGCTCTTATAGGAATGCTCTACTTTCTGATAGTGGGGGGGAACCCAGATATCCGTTAATTTTGTTTCACAAGGATTAACTAGTGTATAATAATGACCATTCCTAATCTCAGAAATCCAGACAGAAACATTCCATGGATATGTTTAACACATCAAAGAAATAATTAAAAATATATATCATTCATATATTTCGAAATATAAAGGAACTGCTAATATGCAGTGGTGGGCACAATTCCATTAATCCACTAACTGCTAATTAGCAAAGATAATTTTTTCATTGCGGATTAACGTCTCCACTAACTTTGAAAACATTCAACAGATCAATTAGCTTTTAAATGTTAGTGGAACTAAATTTAGCGGTAGCTAATTGGTCCGCTTTGGTCATGGTTTTCAAAGTTAGCGGAAACGTTAATTTTGTTTGTTTGCGGATTAACCAACTTTGAAAACCATGATCAAAGTGGACCAATTAGCTTTCACTAAATTTATTTCCGCTAACATTTGTTTTGCCGATAAAGTAAATAAGGTTTGATGGTCAAAAACGTCTGTAAACCCTAAAATCCTATGCTGTGTTCCAGTTGTCCATACTGCCTAAAAATATTTTTAGATGTTTTGTCGCTAAACTGGAACAGCTATTTTTAATTTCATATGTAAACAAACCCCAATATCAGGGTTGAGAAAAGTTATGGAAAAATATTTCTTCATTTTCTGTATTATTTCCTATCAATTGAGTATATTATTTTGTCCTATTTATTATTACACATTTGTATGCATAAAATGTAGCTACAACATATTAAAATTTCAGCTCACTATGTCCATTTTTAAGG
This sequence comes from Architeuthis dux, assembly GCA_006491835.1. Lineage (NCBI taxonomy): Eukaryota > Metazoa > Mollusca > Cephalopoda > Oegopsida > Architeuthidae > Architeuthis > Architeuthis dux. The sequence goes on along the minus strand of VCCN01004995.1, from coordinate 810,670 downwards.
GTTTTAAGCTAAATTCATATAATAAAAGTTAGCAAATATTGTTAGCTTCCGCTAAATTATAGTGGTTTATCGTTTATCATATTCAAAATTAACTTTGAGTTAGCAGATTAGCGGTTATCGAAGCTAACTTTTAGAGTTGGCAGATTAGCAGTTATCAAAGCAAACTTTTAGAGTTAGCAGATTAGCGGTTATCGTAGCTAACTTTTAGAGATCACAGATTAGCGGTTATTAAAGCAAACTTTTAGAGTTAGTGGATTAGCGGTTATCGAAGCTAACTTTTTGGTTAGCGGTGGCTACCACTGGTAATATGAAAGAATCCTTGACAAGGATATATATCTTTTTAACTGAAAAGAAAAGAAAAAAAAGGATACTTGAAAATTCTTTTTAGTTGATCTTCAACATCATTGCCAGGAAACAAAGGACGTCCAGCATTGGCCAGTTCTGAAAAATATTTTTAAATTCATTCAAATCAATATTTTCTTGAAATGAATTCTAATTATTGGATGAAGTATTGTAACACTATTATTAATTTTGACTGGTTTTTACCTTAATCTTAATTTTGTGATAAATGCAACTAAAAATTAAGAGGAGGATAAACATTAGTCAAAATTAATCGTAATGACAAACTCCCACAAAATTAAATCATATTTGTATGCATCATGGTGTGTCCCTTCTTTTTAAGACTACCCAGTCATATTCTGTTTGTGTGCTGACAATCTGACAAAAAAAAAAAAACACAATTACATGCAATAGTTGTTAGTACTTTTTAAATTATTTTTTTTCTATGTTAATATTTAAGATTCCTGAGAGAAAAGTTGGGAAGAACTACCTCATTTGCATAAAACCAAATGGTCGCCAACACACACTAAAAAAAAGAAATTTCATATCTCGTCTCCCAGTTGACATATCTGAGTACTTTAAAAGGCTAAATCATGGTTTTCAGACATGAGGAATTCAAAAATTAATTTATAGGTATTTAAGGATTTTACAAGGAAATTTCAAGTATACTTTATAGGCAACATTGTGGATTTAATTCATGAAGGCGATATATACATATATCGTTGGAAAGAGAATTGCCTCAGCTTTCCAACAGTGTATCATCTCAATTTGTATCTATTGGGCTTAAAAAGTTACAACCCAAAAGGTGAAGCAAGGTATTCAGCATCTTACGAGAAAATCTCAAGTACACGGTCCAAAGTCTATGGTTGTGGAGGTGTATATAATATATATATATATATATCGTTAGAAAGGGTGTTTCCCCGAGAATTGGAGTCCAATGTTCTGATAATGTATTTCAATGTTCAAAATGTGACCAGTTTGAGTCGAGCATATCACTACATCTACGTGGGACAACGAATCTGCATGGAATCCTCAAAAGAAGAATAAATCAAGCGAAGAATCACCCTCGGTTGGAAAGTTTTTGGCAGACCAAGTTCGCTCTTCAAGAAGATGAAGTTCCCATTGGACTTTAAAAGAAGGGTCTACAACCAGTAGATACTCCCGGAGCTGAAACATTGGAACTTAACCAAGAGATTGGCTCTCAAACTATGAACCATACAACATACCGAGGAGAAAAACCATGCTAAACATCACATGGAAAGATCACAAAAAAGCACAATATATTAGAGAGCAAATCGTTGTCAGAGATATCCTAGAAGCAAACTTAGCCTGCCCATGGCTATTTATGTTGTGAGAATATCAGATAACTGCTGGACATCACGAAGCACAACGTGGATCCCTCGAGATCATGTGAAATTGTGGCTAGAAAAAATAAGAATGATTTGGACATAGATCAATCTTTATTATTATTGGATGAAGTATTGTAACACCACTTTTTTTCATTAAATTTGACTAGTTTTTACCTTCATCCTAATTTTAGTTGTTTTTATACAACTTATTAATTCTGGCCACTCTTTCTATGGCAACAAATTATTAAGTTGTATAAAAACAACTAATATTAGGATGAAAATAAAAACTAGTCAATTTAATTAATGGTGCGTTACAATACTTCATCCAATAATAAGTGGCCTGAATTAATAAGTTGTATAAAAACAACTAAAGTTAGGATGAAGGTAAAAACTAGTCAAATTTAATAAAAAGTCGTGTGTTACAATACTTCATCCAATAATATTGGACTGAACTAATAAGTTGTATAAAAACAACTAATCGCAGTGATTAATATACAATATTAAAATATTGGAGGTGGAATTGCGAATTAAGTGAATTTTCTGATAAGTTAGTTGCAAAATTCCTACACTACAATAAATTAAATAACCCCTATTTATATAATTGTGTCTATGGTAAAATCGGTTTCAGTTAAAGTTGTGGTTTTCAGAAACCTAACCATGACGTTAATGGGGGAGTTGGTGTGTATATTAATCACTGCTACCCACAACACTGGTTTATTGCTGGGTTTAGGTTATTCATGTGTTCAGACATTTATATGTATCTATCTATCTATCCGGTAGCAGTGATTACTATACAATAACATTTATATGTATATATCTATCTATCTATCTATCCAGACATCGCCCAGCTAACCATTCATAGTAGAAACTTTAAAAAGATACATATAAATGTCAGAACACATGAATAACCTAAACCCAGCATTAAACCAGTATTGTGGGTAGCAGTGATTACTATACAATAATATAAAATATTGGGGGTGGAATTGCGAATTAAGTGATTTTTCTGATTCAACATAAGTTAGTTGCAAAATTCCTACACTACAATAAATTAAATGACCCCTATTTATATAATTGTGTCTATGGCAAAATTGGTTTCATTTAATCTTGTTTCAGTTACTTAAAGTCATAGTTTTCAGGAACCTAACCATGACGTTAACATGGGTAGCAGTGATTAAAAAATATATTCCTTACCTTTAGCACTTTTGTTATTCTTCTAGTCTATAGAACCACTTGAATATTTCCCTTTGTAGTTTCTCTTCTTATCAAATATCAAAACCCTTCCAATGTTTTTCTTTAATTGGGATAACTCTGTGATAATTTCCAATTGACCAATCATAGTTTTCAGGAACCTAACCATGACGTTAATCAAGGAGATGATATATTAGAAACCGTCAATCAAAACAGTTTCTATCAGTTTTCAAGTTGGTCTGCCTGGCTATGTATGTATGTATGTATCACGCATACAGGCCACACCAATGGGAGCTAGAGAACTGAAAATATCAACATTTACTCCTTATGTTTTTTGAAAATTCACCCACTAATTAGGTTTTTAGTGGGGGTTCAATTTCCAATGTAAGTTTATGCTAGTTTGTGCCTGCTTGTTTATTTGAAAATTCAGCCCGAATTTGACATGGCCCAATGTCCAGTTTTGTTCCCAATATATCTATCAACACATTGGTGCCAAATTTGGTGCTTTCATCACAAAATGAACAATTTTAGTGATCACTGCCCAACAAAATGTGAGTGAAGTAACTTATTTATTCATCACCCCCTTTTTCCAATTTTTTAATTGATCACTCTGAATATGGCATGCTGCCAAAAGACATTGGTCACCTAATGGTTTCTATTGAGCGTTCAAACCAGACCTGTTTTATTTTTAATGTTATAAACAGGAAAAATAATTGTATCCATTAGAAAAAAGGTTACCTGCAAAAATACAGCCCGCTGACCACATGTCAATCGAGGTTGAATAAAGTTTGGCACCAAATAAAACATCAGGCGGTCGATACCACAATGTAACAACCTGGGGAAAGGGAAAAAGATTTCATAAATAGATTTGTCAAATAGAAATCCACACAAGTGAAACCTGTAAAAATACCAAATGTATCTTTGAAATTTAGGAATGGAACAGGAATCTGTTCAAATGTTTTGTACTCTTGTAATAGTGGGTGTTAACATGAGTTATTGCCCTTGGAATCCAAGTTATAATAGGGTATTATCTCATGACCAGAGTACTTATTATCTGCCCTTGAATCATGTATAACAAAATATGACCAAAAGGATAGGTGTTATTTACAGTGGGACTAAAACTTATTCCCCTTGCATTATTCTATTAAAATAAATTGTTAAATAACTTTGTATAAAATTGTGTCTCAAATTATTGTTATTAAATTGTTGTATTAAAATAAATTGTTTTTTTGTAGGGTTTTAATAAGATTATTGCGTGTTTTGTAAGGGATTCTTTCTGTGTATGCCTGGACTCCCAAATAACTTTTAATAAGAGGCCTCCAGTGTCAAACACCTAGTTAGGATAGAACTCACTAGTACATTTTATTTAATAATTTATTTCAATACAAAAAACAATTTAATAATAATAATTTGATACACAATTTTATACAAAGTTTTATACAAAGTTATTCAACCCTTTGGTGATGGACCCTTTAAAAATTGTTCCTCCACGAACGATGATGTTTTGGTTGCTATGACAATAAAAATATGCATTCAAAACAAAGGATGTTGTCATACAATACTTGTTGTACCGTAGATTCTGACAAAAAAATCCTTCCTTTTGACTGGTTTCCTTTTACCAGTAAGTAACGCTACACTTCAGTCAGATTCAAAATGGTGTCTTCAAGTAAGCAAACTAATGAATGATGGTAGTGCCGACGAAAGTAATATAGATAGTGAAACTGAAGGTCTTTCGAGCAGGGAAGAGTTTGATTTGGACCAGTAATTACAAGCAGAAAGCAATTGAGAGTCAGAAGCAAGGTGTGTCAAAAAGTAAACAATAGTATGCAAAGTGACGTTCTCGAAGTGTCATTGCAAAAATCACTCAAATTATTGTTTATTTACATTTCTTCCCAGCACCACAACGAAGGAGAGGAAAAGAGAGAGAACAAGTCAACTGAAAGCATATGAATACATAAATCCTGTATGTACTGTATATAGAGATGATAAAGGCAGCAGAGTAATAGGCCGTCTGGCACCACTCGGAGAGTGATCAATAACTTTTAGGGAATAAAGGATATTTGGCTAAAGTTTTTTGCGTATCTTCATTGCATGATAAGTGTTGTTTTGTTTCTAGAAAGTTTTTTTTTAAATAATGTAACAAATTTTGTTACTGTTGAGTCCATATTTGGCAGTATTGCACAATATGCAAATTGTAATTAAGAGGTATTATTAATAAATATGCATAAATAGAACCAAACACAGTGCAGTTGTTTAGCTTATTTATTAAGCTTTAAAATGATATATAATATGGATGGGTATATTTAAATCAACCCCAAGTTACATCTGTTTCAATAGACAATAGGCTATTTTGGGGGCTGGCACCAAAGGGTTAATCATTTTTTTAAATACAATAATGCAAAGGGAATAACTTTTAGTCTTTTACAGATATTACACCCTGGACCCCACTATTACGAGAGTTCCAAATGTTTAATCTCTTAATGTCGTACACCACTGGAAACTGCTCCCAGCAGCACCTGAGCTCTTCTGTAGTGGAAACCATGTTTGTTACACATGTCAGGTTGAATCAACAACAAAAAAAGTTGAAAGAGAGGTAACTTTGATCAGTAGTTATTCCCCTTGTTATTTACATCTGAATTTTCTTGTATGAAACTAAGAGTTAATAGTAGTTTATCCATTTACCAATTTATATACATTTGATGAAGGAAAAAAGTATATCATTTACTTTTCAAGAAGTTCACAAAAGACAATTTTGCCTTGCTACTCTTCACAGCTATTACTTTAACCTTTACAATTTACAATGCTGTAGCAGTAGAAAATCAACATGAAGTTGTCAGTGGCTAAATACTGATTGTAGCAAGTACTGTAGACTCCTGTTATACAGCACCATCAGTGATTTAAGAGTGCCGTTGTAACAGGTGGATTTTATACAAAGTTTATTAATAATGAGAAACCAAAAAGTTCAGACAAAAATTACATCAAAATTTTCTTGTATGAAACTAAGAGTTAATATTAGTTTATCCATTTACCAATTTATATACATTTGATGCAGAAAAAAAGTATATCATTTACTTTTCAAGAAGTTCACAAAAGACAATAATGGGTGGATTTTATACAAAGTGTATTAATAATGAGAAACCAAACAGTATAGACAAAAATTACCTTTTTTTACTTTTCAGTCTAATGACCCATGTTACTTTAGGCGGAATTTTTTTAAGGGTTTATTAATTTTAGTTTTCAACATAATGCACTGTAATCTTCCTGTGCTGTTGCTGCAAACTAATCTCTGGCAATAGTCTTGCGAGAATATAAAAACAAACGTACTGTTAGAATGCGTGTGTCATTAAATAGTCCCGTTACAACAAGAGTTTACTGTATATTCAACTGTTTTTAACTGACTCATACTACAAAACTATTTAAAACATTTGACAACATCTTAGGTTGTTGAAAATAAAAACTAATGAATTTGAATAAAATAAAGTTGAACATCTTTACTTACTTCTGCAGAATAGCAACGTACAGGAATACCGAAGGCTCGTGCCAGACCAAAATCAGCAAGTTTTAACTCTCCATTCTGACAAAGAGAAATTATAACTTTAGTTTTTTGATAGTACTTTAACAAACTATTCAAATGAAATTTTATCTTATAACATCAAAATGACAATTCTGTGAAAAGACTAGAAAGAATTAAAATAACTTCATAATGTGATTCTCCACATCAGAAAACTGCCAGACTAATTTAAAGCTGTTAAATTTTGAATATACAACACAATTTTGGGGATCAAGTTTACATCAGGCACCCTAAAATTGTTGAATCGAAAAGGGACACATTTTGCCTCAACACCCGTGTGTTCGTAGTTACGTATTTTTTGTGCTTTCAACCCAACCTTCGTTTTGTATTTTTTATTACGCTAAGATAACAGTTACTGAATGACTAAAATTTAAACTAATAATCGCTATAAAAGTCAAAACCTAGTTTTACGAACAATAGTTGGATTGAAAACACAAAAAATACTTTTTTCTGGAAAAATAAAAAGTATCTTAGTAACTTGAAAATTTGTTAGTTTAAAAAAAATTAAAAAAGTATTTTAAGTAACAAACATTTCTGGTGTCGAGGCAAAATG
>VCCN01004995.1:783785-796158 GCA_006491835.1 Architeuthis dux | reverse complement strand
ACAGGACACTCGGATTTTACACCTGAAGAAGGCCGAATTCCTGTTCCAATGGTTGGGTAATCGATTTCAACCCATTATATTGGGGCTATATTCGTGATCAGTCTCCAGAACCAAATACGGCTCTCAAATTGGCCACCAGGTGTAATCATATTTTTTAGAATTTCAGTCAGAAAAAGACAACATGATTTTGATAGACGCATACAGTTGAGAAAATAATCAATTTGATAAAATGCATTAGATTAGAGTTTAAGAAGCATTCCACAGTGAAAACCAGAGAAAAGCAATTAACCCTCACCATCTTCATCAGTAATATTTGGGTGAATATTCTGACATGTCTGTCCATTACAATGACTACACATCGGTGAACAATGTAACCCAGATTTTTGGCAACAAGATTTCAGACAACCTATTTTGCAGCCACAAGCAATAAAATTCAAAACCTTGTCAGGAGCAACTGGTTGATCATTTCAATAGGCACCAATATGTTACCATTGTAAATCCAGACCCTCTCAAGGGATGAGAGGTCTTTTCCTAATCACTGCTAGACTGTGAGGTAAACTCGGTAAGAGTGGTATTTTGCAGCAGCCATTGTTGAATCCAGAAGAAATAGATGTATTCTTGATTTGCCTGTACATAATGAAATGGTATGTGTTCAGACATTCTGACTGTTTAGCCCCATAGAGTTTTAATAGATATGTCTCTCCAGCCATTTCCACATCAGAATGAGAATTTCTTGGGTCAGTAAATGTATCTAGTGATTCACAATCATTGGACGATAGCAACAGATCAAATGCTTGCTTTTTTCCTTTACTAAAAAGAGCAGAGACTGTGTCACAGCCATTCATGGCATGTATAGTCATAAGGTGTTTCTTTATATGGCCTATGGTTGATTGAATTCTGTTAATGCTGTACATTTTATTGGTTTCTGTTTGATAGAGCATGTGCATGTCCAGGTCTTGTGTGGCCTGTGCAACAAGCATGACTAACAAATCAGTGTCAACCACTACAACTGGTCTTGATTCTTAGAGGCTTTGGCCATTGCTTTGGACACTATCAAGTGATCGGCATCTGCATGATGTTATATACAAAGAACAACATTTCCTTGGAATTGAGAAATTAAAAGCTCAATGAGACAAGATTTATTATTCCTATTTGCCAAGAAGGCAGTTTCAGTGGTGATAAATTTCATGTCAGTTTCAAACAAAATGTCTGCCAACACTGAGGGTGGGGAACAATGTTGCTGCTCTGCTAATTTAGTAGAGTTGCTTAATTTTAGCCATCAGACACCACAATGCAACTTGTACCATGTTTTGATGTATATGATACATATTCCTCCAAAACACCTCTGTGTGTTGTATCAGTTGGCCATGTTACCATATGCAGTAGGTGACCACCATCAATTACATATAGTAATGGCTGCTTTGTCAATTCATAACAGAGATACTGCTTCATTTCTGAACGATCTTGAATGATGCAAATTATCCTCATGAAAAGCAGTGAAGGATTCACATCTACATTTTTGCCACGGACTTGGATTGTATTGTTTGCCCCACTTATTGTAGTAACACAATTTTTTCTGTGAAGATTGATGTCACTGACACTCTTTCCTCTAACAGCATTAGCAGCAGCAATTCCAATTTATAGACTTGTCGGCCACTTGACCAGTTGCAATGTTCACCACCATATCATCGTTAAGATACTTAATGGAGAATAAGTATGTAACCACTACACTAGAGTATCAAAATGATTCTTGTCTTGTGCTTTACTACTTGGTCTCAGGTCTTTGTGTTGTCCAGATGAAACTGTGTCAAGGCCAGCAAACTTCTCGAGGGCATCACACACTGGAATACCCTGAGGTAGAGCATGAACCCATTTGTTCAATGTGCTGTCTATGATTCCACGGCCATGTGCCATATCACCAGAGGTTTTGAACAGCCTCATGATCAGAGAAACTTCCTCCACAGAAATGGTCTGAACGGCGAACATGGGACAAACACTTGAGGAAGACAAGCTTATGATCAATGATATAGAATTTTAAACTAAAAGCAGATCAAAGAAAAAGGAGTTGTCCACTTTCCTTTCCGTCCTTTCACATGGTTGATTTTTGTGGGAGACCAAAAACACTTCCTTCTTTTCAGAATTCCTCTTCTTTTAAAACTAAATATATACTGTTTTGTTTATGTGTGTGTGCATATGTTCATATGTGTCACATGTGTCATAGACACATGATACTCTCAGTCACATGTGTTAGCTGTCTGTCAACAATAGGGTCTTGAACCTCAGCTGATAATATTGTTATTGCAATTAGCAAGCCCAAAACCTTCATTCTTCATAGTCATGTTTTGTTCTACACACAATTGAAGATAAATTTATATATTTTTAAAACTTTTATATACTAAAAAATGCAATATACTTTGATTTAAATTGCAATACACCTTAATTTGAGTTGAAACTTACCCTACAAGCTTGGTTGCTGCAGTCACGATGCTCAAATCTATGTTTTGTAAATATCTCAAGAATCTCCACTGAGATTTTAGGGGATTTTTAGTATGTTATTCTATACACCATTAGCTATCATTAATGAAACAATCAGCTTGTTTAAATTAATTCTAAAGTTGACCATAGTAATTATGCTAATGTTCTTGGACTAATATTGTTCAGCAAATAATTTTCAGTTGAAAAATTTCTACAATCTTTGTTCTTATTAATAACACAAAGATTATTACAATAAATTTTACATGGTTACTAGATGCGTGCATTTTTATCGATTTATCACTTTGTTAACAGTCCATTGGCATTCAATGCTCGTCTGCTAGAGCACTTTCAATGGGAAAAAACGAATGAAAAAAAAAAAATAAATAAATTGATAAAATGACTAAAAGTTATCAAATTTTTTTTATTTGACATAAACTGGCTGTCCTATAGTTACAAACCGTGCTAAGTTTCAGTGGAAATAACAACAACAAAAAAACGATGAAACAAGCAAAATTACCCCTATTGTAAATTACTAGTAGGATTTCATTGAGTGGAGCCGGAAGTAGGGTCATGACGTCAGCACTTTGCCACTCTATTAATGCAATTACACACAATACCCATTTACAAAACAATGGCAAACATGGAGTTTTTAGTCGTCGTTATTGGATCGTTTGAATGGAACTGATTTTGTTACTTTGTCCTTTTCAAAAACTGAAATGCTGTTATTTTTCATGAATTCTCTTATTTCTTTTTACTTATGCGCCATTTTTAAAATCAGGTGTGCACATGTGAAATTTTCACATACCTGTACACACCAGATGTTGAAAATGCTGCATAAAAAAGAAATAAGAGAACTCATGAAAGAAACGTCAAGACGGTGAAATGTCAAAATCAGTTCCATTAAAATGATCCAATAACTACGGTTAAATACTCCACATTTGCCAAAATAATTATATACAGCATTTTTTCTCTTACAGAAAACTCCAGTGCATGAGCCTCGAACTCCCTTTTCTTTTTGCCAAGGGGACGTGAGTTCGAGACTCGCCGAAAGCTTCTTTTTTAACCCTGATCGGTACTGTTTACTCACTGCCGTAGATTGACGGCCTGGGTTAAATTTGCGATAAAAAACAACTAAAAAAATTAAGATGAGAAAAAATACTAGTCAGAAATGTAGAATAATGGTAAAACATTGTCTGTTTCTGAATGCACACAGCGAGATATTAAACAATGTTGACTTTTTAAACTAAAAATTATAACGTGAGGTGGGGGGATATTGTTTTTGACTTTTTATAAGAAATGTTCATATTTATTTATCCAGATATAAAAAAAGGACATCTGGGAGTTAATCCATGTTTTCAAAAACATCTAGAATCCAGATTGGTGGAAGTGTTGTTTAGCGTCCCAAATTATTTTTATGTGTTATGTGGACAGAGAACCAATGTAAGAACAGAAATCTACATGTGTTCTCAAGTACTATCACAGAAACATATCTGGTATAAATTACAAATCAAAATTAACACTAACACTAAACGCATACCTGTCAAGTTTCACTCATTTTGCGTGAGACTCACTCATTTTGATACGTTCTCACGGTCTCACGCATTAATGGAAAATTCTCACATTTTATAAAAAGTGTCAAATTCTCACGCATTTTATGAAAGGTGAGAAATTTTATAAAAAGTGAATATTTATAAAAGGGTGATCTTTTAGACTTTTGGTTAGTGATTAACAATTGTTGATTGTTTATTTGTATGTATTCAGTACATTTTTACAGAACTTAGGAACTCAAATTATGTTGACAGATCACATACAAAATTTTTGAAACAGCGCGAAAATACTTTTTCTGTTGGCAACACTGGACACAAATAATGATTTTAACAATACAATGTTTACTCACCCTAGTTCAGTTCAGTTCTGAATTTAACCGTCCGGTAAGCCCCCCCCCTTACCGGACGGGTACGATTCTCAGTCATTTTCAACATTGACACTTGACAGGTATGCTAACATCAATTTAGAAATAAATAATCAAACATTTAAAAATCAGAATCTGTTTCGTTTTACTCTGTATTCGAGCCGTTTCGTAAATTTTAATTGAAAACATTTACATTAAAAACCATTAAATTCAGAACTGAACTGAACTAGGGTGAGTAAACATTGTATTGTTAAAATCATTGTGTCCAGTGTTGCCAACAGAAAAAGTATTTTCGCGCTAATTTGACTGCCAAAAAGCTAAATTCTTTTAAAATAGCAAAAAATGGACATAAACCACAAAAAGACACTAAAAATGGTCAAATATAACCAGAAAATGGCCAAAATGTTTTAGGCGCAAACGCGCTAATTTTGTGCTCTTTGCATCGTCAAAACAAGAAACGCGCTTAATCCAGCGCTAAATCGTCAACACTGCTTGTGTCGTAGTATTTCGAACGCTAAACTTCTAGATATTTCTAGACGTTTTTATAAACATGGATTAACTCCCGGATGTCCAATTAAAGGCACTGTGTTCCATACCGGAATGCGGCTTCTGCGACAATTTAGTTAAGAAGATCAAAGTGTAGTTCTTCTTATTCTTACCTTACAAATAGTTCCCGTTTGCAATTTCAAACGTTAATTGTATTCTAATTTTTTTTTTTTAATTTTAATTTAATTTGAAAATGTTTGAATTGACAAAAACAAAAGTTGTTATGATTTTATTTCTGCGTGTTATCGTATGTAAGTCATTGTTTATTTTCAATGTTTTTGTATTAGAATAAATTGTTCATTCGATTTGTTTCTTAGAGAGTTTTTAATTAATAGTGAGATTTTGGCGATAAATAAAATTCAAATGCCAAAAAAATGTTCACTTAAATTAAAAAATAGAAATTAAATGATTTTATTTTTAATATTATGAAAAAACAAACAAAAAATGAAGGTAATAAATCTTTTCATAACAATTTTTCAAAGGGCAATAAAATGTATTTTTTACTCGATTTTCAAACCATAGAACAAAAATGTTAAAAAATAGAATTAAAAACAAATAACTAATAAAGGCAAAATATATTTTTTTCAAATTAAAAACCAATTTTTTTTAAAAACAAACCTTCGCCAATTTTTTCCAATTTTTCGTATTTCTGCATCGTTTCTCTCAAGGCCGACACTTGACACAAAAAGAACGAAGCTGGCACCTTTAGTTTCGAATTTATATAAAAAATGAAGAAAACCAAAATAATTTATTTTTCAAATATTAACTCCATGTTTTGTTAATAATCTTAAAATTATTTTTCATTTGAAGATGTTTTTAAAATTGTAATGGTAATTATTTTGATGACAGTGTTTAAAGTACGAAACTTTACTCCAGATTATATCATAAAACCAAAAGCCCAAATCGGATTTGTCTCGCTGTAAATTAGTTCCTCTTATATAAGAGTGAAGTGTATTTTCTATGTACGTATTAATGAGCGGGTTTTCTGCTAGTTCCTGCGGAAGGACTAATTTTTGACCAGATAGAATCTATAACCGGTCTGATTAGTCACTCAATAGAAACCGTCACGTCACCAACGTATTTTTGAGGTGTTGGGGGTGATCGATCAATAAATGAGTTTAATCTCTCGCCCTTTGTTGGGTGGTGAGTGGTGATCATTTTTAAAACATCGAAATTTTCAAATAACAAGTATGAGCGCTGCCGAAACCAAACAAGGGGATCAATTTAGCATAGACTTGCATTGTAAATTGAACACCCCACTAAAAATCTGAGGGTGGGCGTTAAAAAAAACGTTTTTTTCTAATAAGGAGTAAATGTTTATATCAGCCATTTAGCTCCTGTATGCATGATACATACACAGCTAGCCGGCTGGCCAGACCAACTTAAAAACTGAAGAAACCTATGTTGATGTTCACAGTTTTGGTTGTTGGTTTCTAATATTATTAATCACCATTACCCACAACACTGGTTTATTGCTGGGTTTAGGTTATTCATCTGTTCTAACATTTATATGTATCTATGTATCCAGACTTTGCCCAGCCCTAACCATTTATAGTAGAAACTTGAAATTTTGCACACACACTCCTCTCAATGAGTAGGGAAAGTGGTTGTTTGTTTTTTTTTAAATTCCCCCCAAATAGGTTTTATGGGGGGGGAGTTCAATTTTCAATGTAAGTTTATGCTAAATTGGTCACTAGTTTGTGCCCGCTTGTTTTTGGAAAATTCAGACCTTTTTTAGTGATCACAGCCCAACAAAATTCATTGATCACCCCTTTTTCTAACTTTTTAATTGATCACCCCCAACACAGCTTATATGGGTGGTGGTGATTCATAATTTCCCTTGGAATACTAGTTCTCTTTGTTCCTACCTGAGATAAGAGATCTAGAATTTGAATGCATCTTTGGAAGGGACCAGACTTTATGGTCTATGGAACAGCCTCCCATAATTGTCATGTAAAATAATTTTCCATCTGTCGTACGAAACTACAGCTTCGAGTATTTTGGCTACTTCTCTTCAGTGTTGCCAATTTAGATATTTTATATCAAATTTAGATAATATCTATAATCTTAAATTTTTATTTATTACTATTAGATTTCTTGAGAACCACTGATCCAAACAAATTCAAACTCGACACTGCACTACCTTGTGTGCTGACTAATATATCTGGTGAATATCAACTTCATACAATGGTTGTCAAGTAATTGCAGTGCATACATGCACGCAGACAGATTTCTTTAATTGTAATTAGATATAGAAATAGATGGAAATCAGATCATTATTATCAGGGTAAGTGTGCACGTAGACCCCACAAAATCTTTTTTTTCCAAAAATCCAAAAACATTTTACTTTAAAACCTTCCCTCTATCATTAAAATTCCACCTCTCATCGACTTTATAAATGTCCAATATCTCAAGTATATTTGTTAAAAGGAGCTAATGTTGATAGGATTTAAACCTAATATCAAATTAACTCTCATATTTAAATATATCTGACTCCAATAATAAGTTATCAGTAAAAACAATAACAAAGATGAGAGGAAGCGTAGTGTAGTAATATCTAACGATGAAGCTAATAGTAGCAGCGGTAGTAATAGTGGGTAGTAGCCTTAAGGGTCAGTACTGCCGAATAGCAAGCTAGGGTGCTGATGAGACTAGAGAAAGAAAGAGGGTAATGTTAACAATGCACATAAGAGAGATATTTTTTTCTCTGATTTTTTCTGCAGTAATAAAAGGAATGAAATACATACATGTGCAAAGATGCAAGTTTGCACATGGCAACAAAAGCAATGCGAATAAAGAGTATATTTATTACAGAAGAAATAACAAAAATTAGTTCTTAGCTGATGAGAAAAAGAAGATAGAATGCATTTAAAGAAGTGGTATACTACTTAGTAAAATGTCTGTCCTTAGTTTGTTGAAGATGTTAAGGAAGAGAGTGTGTGTGTATATATGAATGTGTATGTACATAATCGAAATTCGGAACAACCATAGATTTGTTTAGGCAAACAAATCTGGACTGAACAAAAATGAATATTAGCTGGTCTTTTTATAGTAAGAGGTGAGTGGTGAATGTGTGGCTGGTCGAAATTGTGGTGTGTTGAACTGTGTATCATGACATGTAACATGACAATATACATCGTTTTGCCAGACTTATTGTCTGCAAAGGGTATCAAGTTTCTAGTCAAGTACATTAATTTCATGTCCTGAAAATTGGTTATCTAAAAGTTGTACTCGAAAGATTAACTTGGTTCTCGGAATAAAAATCTGGTTGTTCCAAAGAAAAATTGTGTCAAGTGCTTTCCACTTGCTGACCATAGTGCGTGTGTGCAAAAATATGTATGAGTCCGCTACATATTGCACATGTGTGCCATAGACCAAATACTAATCTTACTAAGTTGAGTCTTTTCTTTGTTCATGTCCAAAAATATTACAGAAATCCATGGATAAAGATATTGCAGGTCCTTGGCAATATATCACCTGAATAAGCCAAACGAGAAACACAATTGAGGGATGGTTTCACCAGACTCTTGAATATAATTTCTAAGCTGAGAAACTAATGTCTCATTGATATGAGACTACTAAGAGTCCTTTAAACGAGGTGCTACCCAAAAGTTCCAGGAATTTGAACATTGCAGGAAAATAACTCCTAGTTCCTGTAATGTTTAAGTATTTATGTATCTTCTCATCTGTATGTTTTAATGTAAATAAACGAGCCTAAACGGAAGTTACCAGAGATAGCCTCGTTTCAGATACCAGAAGTGAGGGCTCGCAACTGGGAGCTGAGAACAGTCTCTTTTGACCAGTGGCCATCAACCTGAATACATTGTGTCTTTGTTTCTCTCTTCTTTTCTTATGCAGCTAAATACGGTTTTAACCAAATGTGTTTTTTAACCGACACAGAACATAACGAACTAAGAAGAACAAAGACATAATAGTTCCCACTGTTGCCTTCGAAGTAGTCCCCTTGGGCATGTATACAGTAATCCCAGCATTTCTTCCACGAGTCCATGCATCTCCAGAAGGCTTCAAGCCTGATTGTCTTGAGCACTTCCTGCTATTCTTTCTGGATGTCCTCAATCGAGTCAAAACGACGCCCTTTCGGCATTGGAAAGAGGAAAAAGTCGCAGGGGACAAGACTAGTGTTATTGGAAACCAGGAACAACAAAGCAGTCTTGGCACAAACTTTGCAGCAAAGTTTTTCGACATCATGGATAGTTCATCTACAATCTGCAATGATAGCAGTTTTTCTGGTGTTGTGCTCGTCGACAGTGGTCCAGAACGGTTATCGTCGTTCGTATTTCGTTGAAATGCTTGTACCAGAAAAACATTCTGCTTTGGGACATGGCATTGTCACCAAAGGCTTCCTGAAGCAACCAGTGAGTTTCTGCAACCGACTTGTTGATCTTGAAGCAGAACTTGATGTAGGTTCTTTGCTCTGTGAAACGCACAATTGCAAAACCACCAAACCATCCAAACAAGATGTTACAAAACTATGCGTGACTCACCAACATGTCCACTCACAGACACGACTGTTGGCACATTGACACACAAAGGGTGCTGTTGGCTTCACCTAACGGAAGGCCAAACTGCATACAGTTTTCTCCCACTGTGCAAATTACTGGAACTTTTGAGTAGCACCTTATATGAGTACTAATCCTGGACTGTACTCTATGAGGTTTCTATATCATGACAGACAGTTCTCGCATGAGGTTTCTATATCATGACAGACAGTTCTTGCATATATATGCAGAGGTGTAGCTTGAAGGAGCGGTTGTCCCTGGGTTCAGGTGTGAAAGGGCATACAATTTCCTCTGGCCTATAATGGCTGTTAATTAATAATTATGCCCTCCCCTAAGATATAGTGCAACTGCCCCCAGGCACTGTCTTTGCTCCCGGGTGCTAATAACCCTCACTATGTCACCTAATCTAAACACCCCCACCCTACCAGCTCGAAGCCCCATACAGAACCGGCAGCTAAAAACTAGGTCACCTGCACCCCTTTCCTTACCAGGAACAGAAAACCAAAGACCATTATTAACTTGATTCGACTATCCCAATCTGGTTGCACTTTTCTGCAATGTTCAAACTTCTTCTGATGATGCCATTTGCAGCGGTGAAATGCAAAAAGACTTATCTTCATGATAATAAATATGATTGAGTCATAACATGCTTTTCTCAATCATTCATTTCCACATTGTCAAATTACATTTGTCATTCAGGTGGATTCCCTTACATCCACATAACAAACACATACATATATAAACAGAATGTCCCAAATCAAACGCCCGATTTGTCCCAGAATTACAGTTGCATTGTGCAAGATGATAATTTTAAAGGTCACTGACTAGGGCGACGTGGTGCTATCAAATGGTCGGCAAAATCACTTGACTTAATTCCTCCAGATTTTTTTCCGTGGGAAGTCTTAAGGAACTTGGTGTAGGGTACAAAACTAGACACCACCATACAAGAATTGAAAACCAGAATAGAAGAAAAGTTGCCACCAGTGACATTGAACTTTGTCAGAATGTGTGCAGATCAGTTGTTTGCTGACATCAAAATGGATGGCAGTCACATTGAACCTTACATGTAACGCATTGCAAACGTTTATGTTTGATAGATCAGTAGTTTGTTTATGGTATCAATAAAATGGTTTTAAAATTGGCTGTTACTTTTGGAACATTCTGTATATGAGAGAGAGATACCAACCACACTCCCGTAACTAGCACCCAGTGTAACTGATACTACAGAGACAGAAAAAAATTAAAATCTTACAAACTAATCATAAATATCCGCTGACTTGATTTACGAACAAATCACACATATCTTATATATCTTATTAGAGTTTTCCATATGGGTTTTAAATTGCCACTTACAGATTGTAGTCTCCTGGATCATGTCTCCAGCTCAACATGCGGAGTCCTTTTATGCTTCAAATTCAATTCATTTTAAACTATGATACAGCCATGCCTTCAAGCTTCATACTGTTTCCTTGACAATTTGTTTATTCATGCTATTCATGTTTATTTCGTTTGTATTTGCCATTTTACTTTCAAACGCTATGTATGTTATATCTGTTGATTTATGCTTTCTGTGTTCAGCTCGCTCAAACACTATGTATGTTATATTTGTTGTTTCACGCTGTTCGTGTTCATTTTCGCTTGTATTTGTTGTGTTGCATTCAAACGCTAAGTATATTATATATTGATTCTTGCTGTTTGAACCGCACTTGTTTCTCTGTTTTAATTCGTGGCTTTGTATCGCTTGTATGCCATTTTGTGTTCAAACATCTTTTTATGTTTATTTATAATGTTTTTAACTGCACTTGTTTATTTGCGGCTTCATTGCTTATATTGCAGTTTTCATGTTGTACTGAGACTTCAGGGACAAATAAAGATTGTTTATGTACATCAGTAAGTCAACTTTCTTTGTGACTGGAGTAGTTACACCCAGGTAGTAATGACTGTAAAAAGTTGTTACAACCATTGTCAAGATACAATAAGAATAAGAAAAATAAAAAATAGCAGACAAAACATAACAAAAAATGGCTTCACATATTAAATTTCTTTATTCAACAGTTAGTTTCTCTTCCTATACAATGCTAGCAATCAATCAAGATATCTGTTCAATTCTTGACCAAAACAAAATAAAAGTTTTGTTTTCAAATGACACTTACAAAGCCAATATTCAACTACTACCACAATGCAACAAGGCTTTTGTTTTATTTTATAAATCTACATAACATTTGAGGCTTTTCAAGATTGCAGAAAGCAAAAATATCAAACAAACCCAAAATTAAAATTACCCACAGGGTCTTACAGAACTACAATTGCATGGGTTCACTTTGCTTAATCTTGTGATCCCTGGGCATAAATCCTAGATACAGCCTAACTGTATACCTAGATCCCACAACCCATTTCAATCACCGTGCACAACACAGCTAAATAAATTTGACATTATACTCAGACAAATGTTGCCTCTAGTTTCCTTATTTTATGGAAACACTGACGAACCGAGTTCAAACTCAGCTGGGGCAGTTTACATTCACTTTGCAATAATGCCCTTGGGAAAGGTATGAATTCAATTCTCTCCCAAGCTATGGGTAAATAGCTCTGTAAGGCAGTCCATCTTGGTGTCAGGCTAGCATCTTGGCCACAACTGCTTCAAACAATAATTGGGTCTCCATAAATCATTTGAGAAATAGAGACAAAAATCACTGCCTCGTGTGACACAAGAAGCAACTTTAATTGTTTCCCACTTTTGTATGACAGGTGACCCAACATAGAGATGCTGGATGCAAGGAAAAGCAATCTGAATGGATTGACACCGTTTTCAAAAAATCATAGATTTGAGGAAAAATATGCATATTTAGGCACTGTTGGTTACAATGTAAAAAAAAAAAAAAGAGGCTCACACCAGAAATTAGTTGGGAAATACTAATTA
>VCCN01004995.1:757117-773813 GCA_006491835.1 Architeuthis dux | reverse complement strand
GTGCGTGTGTGTTGGTTCTGTAAGTGTCCAATGTGTTTGACCTTAGGTGTCGTGTTTTCGGGTTGGAGTGGCCTGTGGTTTAGTGACCTCAGTGTATGGGTCATAGTGAGCATTTCATGGAGTGGAGTGGAGGTGTGTAATGTGTTGATGATTTGTGAGTATATATATGTATATATATATTGTTGTAATGAGTTCAATCCTCACTGGGTGCCCCAACTACTGTGGCCTTGTGTCAAACTAAGCTAAACTTGATAAATATCAAGTATATTCTGCTTCAGTATTTACAGTGTACATACAGTTTAGCTTGACACAAGGCCACAGTAGTGGGGCACTCAGCAAGGATCAAACTCATAGTAGTAATGGTCAGAATCACAAGCTTGTTAACCATTACTACACAGATTTTGAAACCAGGGATTTCATGAAATTACTAAAATTCATGGATTTCACTAGTTTCACAATCTTGCTGTAATATATACACAAGGTGCTACCAAAAAGTTCCAGAAATTTGTACTAAATCTTATTGTAAATAAATACCAGATTTACAATAGATGCTTTTGTTTTCATAAATTATAAACATTACCTACCCGCATCACAGTAATTTTAGAAAATAATAAACTGACCTATCAATGTTCGGTAAAACTGACTTCGACAAGATGAACCAGACCCATGTCATAGATACACTGCTGCAATGCTATAATATTCACTGAGATGATAGCCCAGAGGTTAAGAGCACTGAATAAGTGGTCTGAGGGCAGGTAGATGAGATTCATTTATTTATCTTTAGCCTCGTTCTGGCAACTCCTGCGATGACACTGCTGCCAAGCTGTAATGGCCCTTGCTCTTTCCTTGTACATCATCGGTGCATGGGGGAGGGGAGACTTGCTGCATGGGCAACAGCCTGTCTTCCATTAGGTACTCCAATGAGTTTTTACAGGAAGATCTTATACATATGTTGCCTGTTTCCCCTTATAGGTATTGTTATTCTGAACATTTTGATACCTCATTTGCCTCGCTATTCTTATTAGTTCACTAATTATGATTATTTATTCATTTGCAGACTCGCAGCAAATTGAACACTTACAAAAAATGGCCTTTTCAACACCCTATAAAACTGAAAAGCCATAATTTTTTTAATATGTAGACATTTTGTATTTGCTTAAATTTTATACATAACTGAAGAACATTTATTTTTCTACTAGGTGATATTGGTTCCAAAGACATACATCGAAAGAGGAGGTGTCAGCAATCATTTATTTATAGACACCTTTTATTTCGACCATAGTAAAAAACTGTCACAGCGTAGTTTGGGCACTGTAAACACATTAAATTGAAAATTCGCTGTAAAATTCCTTTTAAGTCAAACGGTGACAAATAAGACACCAACAGATTCAGAATTGGACATTCTTTATTATGGCATAACAGTTTTGTATTAGTCAACATTATGGAGAATGAACACTTGAGAAACAGGGGAAAATTAGCATTACTGTGACATTTTTGTCCAAAAAACTGACTGTTTTGACTACCTACTTCCATACAACCTTGTGCAGGCTTGCACTCTGGCGAGACCGAGCAAGATTTCCGGGTGCAGATCCAGTCTCACAAGACTGACGGATGCCACCACATAGACTAGCAAAACCATCTTAGATTAACACAGATCTTTTTTGCCCAGGAGAAATTGTCATCTTCCAAAACCTTGTCTATACAGCACATAGCAGGCAGTATCATCTTCCACTTACAAGTCAAAAATGGTCCCTACAGATGTTGATAATGGAACCACCTTTTTGGGGATTAAGATTCGGTTTTAAGTAAGATGCAGTTCTCCTAGAAGAAATTTAGCTTACATGAATTTTCTTCTATTTGGTCCAGAAAATGGTGCAAAGATAAAAATAACATTTTTTTTTTTAAATTTCAATTTTTTCAATAATTTAAGATTTTTTAGGATTAGGGTTGATGGTATTAAAGGAAGTAACAAAGAAAATGAAGATAATTCATGTAAAATCCGTAAAAATGGCAGAAATTAAGTGCCCCATTATAGTTACATTGTAAAATCTTGAAAAATTATTTTTTCTAAAAACTAACAAATTTCCGGAGGGTTCTAGGGTCTAATGGATTGAAAGCACCTAAAATTCAAAGAAAAATGTTTTTTTCTATAACTGCGTGTCACTAAAAATCGAATCTTAACCTTTTAAGTAAGTAATTTCTGATTCCAATAGAAGTCTATAAGGTCAATATTTCACCATCCAAAAATGTTTTCATTTTTTTTTTGTTTTTGATTCACTGATTAATAATGTTTAAACATACCTTTTCTATGAGTAAATTGAAAAGTAAGGCAAAAATACGACACAGAAATTAAAAAATACAGCAAGCAAATTATTTAAACAAATATATTAAGAGACAAGTTTGAACTAATTTCACTTGAAAAATTAACATTTGCAGCAACTTTAGCAATAATTGTATATATGTGATACCCATGTTTATCAATTCAGTTTGCTTGTCTTTTTAATTTGCATGACGTGTTCTTTAATTTGCATGACGTGTTCTTTAATTTGCATGACGTGTTCTTTAATTTGCAATCCATATTCTTCAGTTTGCATGCCATGTTCTTTAATTTGCATGACATGTTCTTTAATTTGCATGACATGTTCTTTAATTTGCATGCTGTGTTCTTTAATATATTTGCTGTATTTTTTAATTTTCTTGCTGTATTTCTTTTATTTGCTTGCCTTAATTTTTAATTTGCTCGGGAAAAGTG
Source organism: Architeuthis dux (assembly GCA_006491835.1). Taxonomy (NCBI): domain Eukaryota; kingdom Metazoa; phylum Mollusca; class Cephalopoda; order Oegopsida; family Architeuthidae; genus Architeuthis; species Architeuthis dux. Next base: position 771,061 of record VCCN01004995.1, on the reverse strand, counting down.
GTTAAAGATAGTAGACAAATGGAAATAACAAAGATTTGCCAGCGATAAGTAAAAATTTTATATAAAAATAGATTTAACCCCACACCATTATAGAACGGCTTTTATTTCTTTTTCATGGATGAGAAGAGATCTGATGGAAATGGGGAAATGTAAGAAAAAAAATTAAATTAAATAATATATTACGTTAATATACAAATTAAAATAGAAATTAAGTAATTTTTTAAAATCTTTAAAAGATTATATAATCCATAAAATTGGATTCACCATCAAAATTTATTTCAAATTTTGAGAAAATAATCTTTAATCAATTTTGTTTTTAAATTTAAAGAATAAAACAATAATTCAGGAACCATTTATTTGGTGTGTCCAAAAGTTCACAGGGCTCTTTTTTGAAAACTAAAGTTTGAATCTACAGTTGGAAACCGTTTTTTTGCTGGAAACTTTTGCACACACCTAATAATTTGAACATTTTTAAAAAAAATAACATTAAAATAAAGACATTTTTTTCTTGTTATGGCTTATATCTTTAAGATGAGTTTTTAAAAACTTTCAACAACATAGTCTTTTCATTACAAGATTGGAGAAACAACCTTTCCAGCAGCCTATGGGCCATTGTCCAGATTCATCCCACAAAGGGATTTTGACTAGCCCACAAGTAAATATTGGGATACTATGCTTACATTTTATGTTTCAAAGATTCTTAGTGTCTAAAAAGATGCCTTGATTGAAATAAATTGTGACTAAATTGAGTTCTTTGATTACTAGGATAATTGGTTAAGCACAAGTGATTTTCTAGCACGTGATATTCATTGATTTGAAACAAAATATAACTAGATGTATTTAAATGAATAATTCTATTAATTATGGCATTTATCTGGCCTACCATCCATTCACTAATACACAATCTGGTCTGCAGAGGCAAAAATGTTGCTGACCTCGGCTTTACAGCAATCACTTTTCAGTACACATAAAACTTTGGACCCCACTGTTGGAAGACAAGACAAAAGTTATTTCACTTGAATACACGGACATAGGTGAAAATAATCCCTTATTTAAAGATTGTTTTTGATCGCGCAAAACGAGGTTAGAAAACAACAAAAAAGAAAAAGATGAAAGTGTGTATCAAGTAAAAAAGACTTCATGACATCGCAAATAAATATCCTTTTATTCCCATGTCCATGTATTCAAGGGAAATAACTTTTTTGCCTTAAATCTTTGGACCCCACTGTTGTATGTGTACCCACTTTTCAAACTACCGAACAGAGATTTCTTTTGGAGAATAGTGAAGATGAAAGGAATCAAGGTCATATGTTCATTTTACCCACAAGTGGGATAGATCTGGTTAGAGTTTAAATCTCACCACTAGCTAGTTATTGTCTGCATTTTGTTAGACCAGGTGCTTTAATCATTGTGCGTGGTATAGTTTGATTATTTTCCTCATCTATGCTGTTATTTCTTTCACAACGTTTCGGCCGTGTACCATCCGGCCTTCTTCAGGTGTTCCTTGTTTTCTTTCTATCTTCTTCCATCTGATTTGTCTTCTTTGAGGGCAAACCAACATTAGAGAAAGGGGAGAAACTGTAAATCTTTTTTTTTTATGTTGATTTTCTCTTAAGGGAGACGAATCACCCGAAACATTGCAAAAGAAATAACAGCATAGACAAGAAAAATAGTCCAACTATACCACACACAATGATGATCACTACTAGCTACTTTACTGTTGTGTTTATTTAAATAGTTTCTGTAAGCACTGATATATATTTTTGAAACAATCACAAATGATTTATATTTCCATGTTTTATAATCATTTCTTTAAAAAAAATTCTAGGTACAAGTTAAGTATTGTGGTCCCTAAAAAGAAGTGCAGTCTATTGCTTTATTTTTGCATCTCATACTCCAAAATTGCCTACATTCCTGTTGTACCATTAGGAGTAGGGTTAAAGTTAGGGGTAGGGGTAAGTAATTAAGGCCCACAGTCAGTGGAGTATGAGATGCAAAAATAGAGCTCTGTAGTAGGGACCTCACTTCTTTTAGGGGCCGCACTACTAAACTTGTACCAAATTCTATAATAATATTTTTTTTTAATTTATTTATTTAAATTTATTAATTTTTTAATAAAAACTGCTTATGTTGTTGAAAGTTTTCATTTTTATGCTTTAATCAGGAATATGAGGCCAGGTAGAAAAAAAACAACAACTATAGATTTTTTTCTTTTTTTTAAAAAACCGCTACCCCTTATAAAGGAGCAGCTGATAAAGCCAAGTGTAATTCTTTGACTCGTAGATTCTTCTTGTGTACAATTTTGATTTCCAATCAATAAACGATGAAAACCAAACCTCTTCTCATTCATCAACTGTCCTTGGACTTAAAACGATGCTCTTTCAGACATTTCGGTGTGCAAAACCGGAAGTGGTAATATTCAAATGGAATGAGTCCACTAATATCACAGAAGCATTGAGAACAGCGACTGCAAAAGAAAACAATACATAAATGTTTTCATTACAGCAAAATTGGTATTACAGGGAGTCCATAAATTATCTTTACAACTTTGAAAATTAACCCTTAAATTCATAGTAAGAAAATAGAATGTCAATTTCAAGGGAAATAATTTGGAATTAAAATTATCTCCCTTGGACCATTTGGTGAATTTTACCATTTTTTTTTTCAATTCACGGAAGAGTTCCACTATTTGTTTTTGCTGTCAATTACAAACGGTTTATGAATTTAAGAATTAAACAGAACTGTTAATTGTGCCTTTTGTGGCATTTATCAGTTTAAAAACGAATTTCTTTGGAAATGGGAAATAATAAAGTCACTTAACACAACTCCTATGAATAATTTTTCGAAGATTAAGAAAACTTTTATTAAACTTGATAATTTCAAAGAAAGTATGTATGTGTATTCAAATTGTAAACATCAATAAAAAAGAAAACTAGCATTCCAAGGGAAATTATGAATCACTGCAACCATATATGCTGTGTTGTGAACAATTAAAAAGTTGGAAAAAGGGGTAATAAATGAAGTTATTTCTCACGCCTTTTGTTGGGTTGTGATCACTAAAAAAGTCTGAATTTTCAAAAAACAAGTAGGCACAAACTAGTATAAACTTACATTGTGGGGTGAATTTAAAAAAAACATTTTCCCTACTCAGTGTGTGTGTGAGTGCAAAATTTCAAGTTTCTACTATGAATGGTTAGGGCTGGGCGAAGTCCGGATACATAGACAGATATATATAAATCTCTGAACACATGAATAACCTAAACCCAGCAATAAACCAGTGTTGTGGGTAGCAGTGATTAATATACACACCAACTCCCCCATTAACGTCATGCTTAGGTTCCTGAAAACCACAACTTTAACTGAAACCGATTTTACCATAGACACAATTATATAAATAGAGGTTATTTAATTTATTGTAGTGTAGGAATTTTGCAACTAACTTATGTTGAGTCAGAAAAATCACTTAATTCACAATTCCACCTACAATATTTTATATTATTGTATATTTATATCTTTTTTCCTGAACAACGTTAATGTAGGAGTTGGTGTAATTGTTTGATTTACATTATGAGAATCTCTTTAAAACTTATTAAAATGCTTGGTTTAATTATGGGCCTGATAACTCTAAAGGAGGCTAAATTTCAAGTAGTCATTTAAAAACCTAATTTAGTGGTCAGATATTGAAATCTAAAGTAATTATTCTTCCATGCACTAAAAGAGGCTAAATTTACAACAGCAGCAGCCAAGTTTCAGAAGATTTACTCAGATGACATCAAGCCGGAATTTGTGCTAGAAATTCTTCACTTTAAAAACTTTGTGGGACAATTTGATGAATGAAAAGCATGAAACATTGCAAATTTCCGACAATAGATTAACTTCTACATTCCCTAATGTTGAAATAGCACTACAGATTTACTTGTGTTTAATGGTAACTAAATGTGACTGGGAGGAGTTTCTTCAAAATTAAACATCTAAAGAATGTAAACAGATCGACAATGGCACAAGGATGACTAAACAGACTTGCTCTCATGGCAATTGAAAATGATGTTCTCAACAACTTACAATTTTCTATAGTTTTGAGAAGGGTTATTAATATTCAAATGGTTCTTCAGACGATTGAACTCGTTCTTGTTATTTGTGTTGTAAACACGACGTTTCGGCTGATCCATTCTTCGGCCTTCTTCAGGTGTAAAATCTGAGTGATGAGTTACTTAGCCAACCAAGTGCGGATTTCAACCCGATGTGGCTTCCACTTCTCAACAAATCTAAACCTGACAAGACAAAGACACAGAGGCACCCGGGCCATGCGGTGTGAGGGCTACCGCCCTTTAAACATAATTTCTGTTTAACCCATCACACTCGGATTTTACACCTGAATGGATCGGCCAAAACGTTGTGTTTACAACACAAATAACAAGGAGTTCAATCGTCTGAAGAACCATTTGAACTTACAATTTACTTATGTTTTAGAGAAATTTGTTTCTAAGAAATTATACTAATTAAGATTAGCCTTGTAAAATAAATTTAATATATTTCTTTAACTTTTTTTTCCTTCTGAAAATATCACTGGTGGCCTCACAATACCTGTAGCCCCCAGGGGCCCACAAAGTCTTAATCCGGCCCTGGCTGAACCAACTCAAAAACTAAAGAAACCTAGTAGACAGTTTTGGTTGATGGTTTCTAACAGTATAATTGTTTCATATTACTTTCTGCAGAATAGAATAAAATGAAAATTAAAGATGATTTTAACAGTCCAACTGGGCTGGGCAATGCCAAGTAACCTTGCTAATCAAAAAGAAAATTACCCACCTGAGAACTGGCTTTCCTTCACCAGCACTGGCTTTGTGATTCAAGATTCTACGTTCAGCTGCCAACGCTCTCTGTTGAAGAGAAATAAGACTTGTTCAAAGAAAGATAAAACTATTGGAACAAAACTGTTATAAAGTGCCAGGACACATATACTATACCGAGGTTGCAACAAGGGGAAATAATCTGAACTTTATCTCCGAGACTTACCCTACACAAGCATTGGATTAGCATCGAATTTGGAGATCGAGCGAGTCTGAAGGCAGAGGTTCAAAACCAGCCTCAAGCCTTATATCACTATTGTAGGCTGGTATTAGGTAAGCCAATGGGTTTTTACAGGAAGATCTTATACATATGTTGCCTGTTTCCCCTTATAGGTATTGTTATTCTGAACATTTTGATACCTCATTTGCCTCTCTATTCTTATTAGTTCACTAATTATGATTATGTATTCATTTGCAGACTCGCAGCAAATTGAACACTTACAAATAATGGCCTTTTCAACACCCTATAAAACTGAAAAGCCATAATTTTTTTAATATGTAGACATTGTGTACTTGCTTAAATTTTAGATGAAACTGAAGAAAATTTATTTTTCTACTAGGTGATATTGGTTCCAAAGACAAAAGAGGAGGTGTCAGCAATCATTTATTTATAGACACCTTTTATTACGACCACAGTATGTTATTTGGGCGCTGTAAACACATTAAATTGAAAATTCGCTGTAAAATTCCTTTTAAGTCAAACGGTGACAAATAAAACACCAACAGATTCAGAATTGGACCTTCTTTATTATGACATGCATAACAGTTTTGTATTTAGTCAACATTATGGAGAATGAACACTTGAGAAACAGGGAAAAATTAGCATTACTGTGACATTTTCGCCCCAAAAACTGACTGTTTGGACTACCTACTGGTATTGAACCCCTCCCCTCAGACTCACTCGATTTCCAAATTTGATGCTATTCCAATGCCTGTGTAAGTTCAGATTATTTCCCTTTGTAGTTCAATCTGGCAATCCTGTACAGAGACAAATTGAAATGAGAGAAATATAGATCTGGAAAGTAGAATGTAACAGGAATTCAAAGGGGATGAAAAGCAACTAAAATTAGGATGAAAGAAATATTACCAAAAATTAATAATAGTTGATAATCCAGCATGTTTGTCTATTAGCGGAATTGAATTTAGAATGGGAGCACTGTATGTAGCGGTTTACTTTGTGATACAAGAAACAAAATTGCCAAAATATTTCACTTGTGTATAATGTGAATCCATTATTTTGGCTTTTGGTTCTGATACAAAATCTTTTGCATTATACACAAATAAATACAGGCTGTCCCTGGAATCCGTTCCGAAGATTGTATTAAGTCAAACTTTTAGGTAAGTCGGAACAGATAAATACAATTCTTATTTAGCATCATTTAGTCATTTTTGTCTTGGTACTGGGATTTACCATAAGATCGCCCACTCGATAGATCGCCAATGGCCGGTTATTTTAGGTGGGCATTTATTGAATACGCATATAATAATTAAGACATCAAGTCTGAAATATCTGTCAATTCGTTGTATAAACAAAAAGTTGCTTCAAAGAAATTAATTCACTCAATACTTCTTCACTATTTCTGAATGAGTTTGAAAACAAATTATATTATTTATTACAAAAATTAAATTATTTTTTGTGTTTGCAGGTACTAAATAGTCTGTATAATATATAGACTGTATTTAGTATATATGTTCAGCTCTTGTAGCAACTTAAAAAGAAAACACCATCCAAAGAAGTACCAAATACAATTAAAATGAGTTGCCGATTGATAGTGAAGGGAATAAAAACACGTGAGTCGTAACTTTTATTGTTTTATTATGCTCACTTTAGCAGTTGTGATGGCCTTTGAATAATGGCTATTATTTGGTCCATTTTTTCCATCCAAATTTGGCGGGTTTTCTGTTTTACTATCCTGGGTGATCTTACAGTAGATCCCGGTATATAATATATATTCTATGCATATAAAACACAGAAGAAATACTTCCAAATAGTCAAAAACATCTTAAAGTCCCTTCAGCTCATCATATCATCTTGAGTAGCCCTGACTGATTGTGAGAAGGTCTGCAGTAAATATCAGGGCTTAAAGAAGGCTATGACCTCCTGATCCATTGGCTGAAGTAGCAATGTCAGAGGTTCTTAACCAAGAGACTTATTGTATGATAATTCAAAATGCAACTGCTAAATCCAGAGATCAACCTACCTTTTCTCTTTCTGAAAGATTCTTGTAGCGGCGTTCTTCTTCCTCCTGCTTGGCTTTTAATTCTGATACAATCTTTGCTTCTTGTTCTACCTGTTTTTTTACCTGCAAAAATTAATCATAGAATTCATCAAAAAACATAATTTCTACATACTACATAAAAGTAATTTTTAATCACCACTACCCACAACACTGGTTTATTGCTGGGGTTACGTTATTCATGCGTTCTGACATTCCTATGTATCCAGACTTAATCCAGCCCTAAACGTTCATATAAACTTGAAATTTTGCACGTACACTCGCCTCAATGAGTAGAGAAAATTTTTTTGTTTTTTGAAAATTCGCACCCTAAATAGGTTTTTAGAGGGGGTTCAATATGCAATACAAGTTTATGCCAAATTGGTCACTTTTTTTTTAATTGATCACCCCCAACACAGCATATATGGGTGGCGATGATTCATAATTTCCCTTGGAATGCTAGTTCTTTTTTTTGTCTGTCTACAAGATTTCAATACAATTTAGTGGGATCTTTTTGTGAAGGTTTTGGGGATCTCCCCTGTGTATAGTTTTGAATCGCCTTCTGACTCCTATATAGAGTGGTTCCCCCTTATCAGCGATTTTACTTTCAGCAGTTTCAGTTACTGGCGGTCAATCTCAGATATAAACAATTCATAAGTTTTACTTAATAATGGTCCCAAAGCGCAAGAGTAGTGATGCTTGCTATTAGGATATACCAAATAGAAGCAGTAAAGTGCTTCCTTTTAAATGAAAAGGTCAAAGTTCTCGACTTAATAAGGAAAGAAAAAAGAATTGTATGCTTAGATTGCTAAGATCTACGGTAAGAACAAATCTTTTATCTGTCACATAACTTTTATTACAGTAGATTGTTATAATGGTTCTATTTTATTATTATTAAATTGTTAATCTCTTATTGTGCGTAATTTATAAATTAAACTTAAATCATAGGTATGTATGTAAAAAAAGTACTATCCGCAATTTTGGCATCTGTTGGGGGTCTTAAAAAAGGTCATCTATGGATATGGAGAAACTCAGGGCTCCAGACAAACTTTTTTCACTACCGTCTCGGAACCATCCCAAAAAACAATTTTAAATTTGACAAAGGAAATGTAAATGGCCCAAAATCAAAATGTTGTTTCTTTACTTTATTATCATCTATAGTTGTTAGTAGCATAATAAAAACGCCATTAAAATGTTGAGGAAATAAATAATTGTCAAACTCCAGTCCAAACCTGTTTTCTACCGTAACAAAAACAACAAACCGACAAGAACAATCCTCACAAAATTCTAAAAAAAAAAAAGAAGAAAGATATCTTTCCCAGACGCCACTGGGACAAAACTGATTGAAAAAAAAAAACCCAAAAAAACCAAAAAAAATTTTTTAAAAATCATATCCGTCCCACAGGAAAGCTATATTTTTAAAATTTAAAAAAAAAAATTTTGTTCATCCCAAACACATTTTTACCAGGATGACGGGACAACATTAATTTCAAGCTCTGGAGAAACTACTGGTGAAGTTTCGATGGACCTAGTAAGCCAGAAGAGGATTAAATTAAGATGAAGTAGTCATAAAATAAAAAAAATAAATATTATTCATAATACTTCATCTAATAAAATGTTTTAAAAATTAAAAAAATATATTAAAAAACTGAAACTACCAGAATATAAATAAACATGGCTGCCTAACGGAGTGAAAGATGAGTTTATGAGTTTTGGACTTATGCTTTCTGGTTGAGTCTTGGTAGCTCAATTGGTAGAGCAGGCAGGCATAAACTGTGCTCCCTCTATAAAAGCTATGGGTTCAAATCCCACATTCTTTATTTTCTGATCGATGCTGAGGGTAATCAGTCTGAGCAATATAAAGCAACTAATAAATTAAGATGGAGGTAAAAATTAAAAATAATGATATAATAAATTGCACAAGTAAAATAAACGAGAATAAAAACGGAATAACGCAAGATATTCTCATGGTCAAGGGAGAATAATTTCTTTCCCAGACAGCTGGAGGTCAGAGGTGAAGACACGGGCACCAATGTTGGCCACAATGGAATTCTAAAATACATTAACAATTTTCGGAGTTGACCACTTCAAGTTAGAAACTATCTAGATTGGCGCCAAGACACAATAGGCATGCGGGATAAGCCAAGATGGTGACATGATAGTTAGAAATGAGTAATGGGTAATCAGATAAGGACATTATCTTAAAGTTAGATTAAAAATAAAAACAGACGTTCGAAGGCAGTAACCCAAAAAGTAGGCACGGCTAAAAAGTCATGCGAAAATTACAAAAGGAACCGATTTGGGTTATAAAAAGTAGATCAGAAAACGCGATTGTAAGCGTCAGTCATTATGTAGATCATTACCAAAAATTGTTTCTATTTGTTATCGACTTGGTTAACGGATGTAGCTCATTACCAAAAATTGTTTCTATTCAATATCGACTTGGTTAATGGATGTAGCTCATTACCAAAAATTGTTTTTATTCATTTTCGACTTGGTTAACGGATGTAGATCATTACCAAAAATTGTTTCTATTTATTATCGACTTGGTTAGATCATTACTAAAAATTGTTTCTATTTGTTATCGCCTTGGTTAACAGATGTAGATCACTACCAAAAATTGTTTCTATTTGTTATTGACTTGGTTAACAGATGTAGATCATTACCAAAAATTGTTTCTATTTGTTATCGACTTGGATAACGGATGGAGATCTTTACCAAAAGTTCTTATTTTTTTATCTGTCTTTCTACAGTGAAAAAAAAAAGCCAACTGACCTTCAAGCGTTGCTGTTTGGCTCTCTTCCGAAGAGATTCCTTCTGTTTCTTTTCAGCCTCTATTTCGGGAGTCAAAGGTCCTGGAATCTGGAATAAAGAAAATAGCAGATCTATTAATTAACAGCAAGTGTTGCATTTTACCCCAACGTCAGCGTTCACATATTATCAACTGGAAAGCACTCAAAGAGCGCATACCCCTGCCAACGACACACAAATTCACATTTTTTTTAAATTTTACCCACACACGCACTACCATCAATGAGTAGGGAAAATGTTGTTTTTTTGTTTTTGAAAATTACCCCACTAAATAGGTTTTTAGAATAGGGGTTCAATATGCAATGTAAGTTCATGCTAAATTGGTCACTAGTTTGTGCCCGCTTTTTTTTTTAAAATTCAGATATTTTTTAGTGCCCAACAAAAGGTGAGAGAAATAACTTATTCATTGATCACCCCCTTTCCCAACGTTTTAATTGATCACCCCCAACACAGCATATATGGGTGGCAATGATTCATAATTTCCCTTGGAATGATAGTTTTCTATAGTTTTGTGAAGGGTCATTAACATTCAAATAGTTCTTCGGATGATTGAACTCCATGTTGTTTGTGTTGTTAACACAATGTTTCGGGCAATCCATTCTTTAGCCTTCCTCAGGTGTAATATCCGAATGTGATGGGGTAAACAGAAGTTTTTAATTTCAAAGGAGGTAACCCTTATAACGTAGGATTCAGGTGTTTCCCTATCCTTGCCTTGTCGTGTTTGTGGAGTAGCGGAAGCCACACCGGGTTGAACTCCACACTTGCCTGACTAATGCACTCAGTCAATATGTTGATATGTGCTGCCTCTTTGATTTTTTGCTGTTTCCAGCAGCATTCTCTGTCAGTAATCTGGACTTTCTCCCAGAGAGGAAAGTGGTTGCCTTTCTCTCTCCAGATATGTTCAGTCATTCCAGATTTTTCTATCTCGCCCTTGATTATGGCTCTTCTGTGTTCCTCAAGTCTGACTTTGAGGGGTCTGCCTGTTTCCCCAGTGTAGATTTTTCCACATTTACAGGAGATGACATAAACACAGTTGTTTGTAAGTTTTGGATCACAAATCAGGCTGACCATGCTTAGTAAGTTTTAGAGTGTGTGTGCAGCCGAACACAATCCTAACATTGTGGCGCTGGCAGATTCTTTGTATTGTTTCTGCTATTCCTTTCAAGTAGGGTATGTGTATAGTAAGACGAGGGGGCGTTGGCACTTTTGTGTTGTCCTTGGCCGTCCCCTTTCCACTGCTGTTACTAGCAACAGTATAGGGCAGTTAACCGTTTCTTTTGAGTGTCTGCGTAAGGTTTGTCAATTCTTTTTCCTCTGTTTTAGATATTACACCTGAGGAAGGCCGAAAAGTTGTGTTAACACAAACAACAAGAAAGAGTTCAATCATCCAAAGAAATGTGTTATGTAAACTTCTATACAGCTAATTTGTTTGTTTTTTTACTTACTCGAAATATGAAATAAAAATAAAAAGAGTTTGTTAATTACCTGGGCTTTTCGGTATCCATATTTATCCGGATATTGCCCCATAAACCTACGAAACTCATTTCTTGTTTCCTTGGTTGCAATGACATATGGTGGAATGCCTTTGTTGTTGCTAAAAAATGCATAGAAATATTGTTTTTTTGATAATACATTGCATGCTTCATCTAAAAATTCAAACAGCTTAAGACTATTACTTCTACTATTACTAGGTGAAAACAAGCAACAAAAATAAGTTGAAAAGAAAAACTAGTCAAAAATAATAATGAAACTATAACACTGATGAATAATTAAACTGGGGAACCATGCTTCTTAAACTGGTGAATAATTCACCCAAGGGTGAATGGAATTATTTTGGGGTGAATGACACTAGAGGGAGTGAATGAAGGGTGAATGATTTAATTTTCGCAGGTACTTATATTTTTTCTTTACACACAAAAGGAAAACATTGTTTCTAAGAATCTAATTCTAAGACTGTTGTTTACTCAATTTATTTGATGTAAACTAATTTTTCTGTTTTTTTTGGTTGCTCCTTGTTCTCTTTACATATTTTTAGGATGTTCAAAAACTTGAATAAAATAAACACCTATGGGTTAATTTATGTCTTTTACACATGATACAAAATGAATTCTGCATACAATTGTAATTTTTGTGTATTTATGTATCTTTTCACCTGTCTGTTTTAATGAAAATAAACGAGCCTAAACGGAAGCTAACAGAGGGAGCCTCGTTTCCGATACTGGAAGTGAGGGTCTGCAACTGGGAGCTATCGACCCAAACACATTATGTCTTTGTTTCTCCCTTCTTTCCTACACAGAGCTAAATACGGTTTTAACCAAACACATTTTTAACCAACACAGCTAAACACAGAACATAACAAACCAAACAAGAACAAAGACATAATAAAAATGATACACAAGGGAGAATACGATAAAAGTGATCAAAAACAAGAAAATTTAGTTAAATTTTGTGATTAAGACTTGAGCGTGAATGACACTGAAATAATTTAAGAAGCACTGTGATAAACCAATAACTCTTTAGAACAGTGTTTCTGAACATGGGGCACACATCCCACAAGGGGCAATTTAATTGGGGGTGCAACTTCGTGAAGAGCAAAACGCATCCGGGGTTCAAAACTGAGTCATGTCAAGACTTAACTAAATAATTCAATACTATTAAATACTAATTTTACTATAGATGCTATAGTAACTAATTTGTGAGGTATAAAAGCGATGAGGTAATCGCGTTGTTACTAAATTTCACACAATAATGAAATTACAAATATTTTACTAAGTTCTCTAATGTTCATATATCAGTTTGTTTTTTCTTTACAGATAGTTATCCACTTAAGTGTTAACAAAAGAAAAGTTTGTCAGTTTTCAGAGGACTTGAAGTTTGGCTTTATACCTGCTGTGCATGATGAACAAATACCTTTCTGTTTATTATGCCAACAATCTTTGACCAATAAATCAATGAAACCTGGCTGACATTTGAAAGCAAAACAAAAATCATGTAAAGTCAAAAGTGAAGTTTGAAAATAGATCAACAATCAATTCCTTGCTTTCTGAACAAATTGCAACCAATAATGTTTTTTTTACAAAGAATTTGTTTCTTTACAGATAGTTTCTCCTTGATTTAAACTCCATATTGGTAATTACCTTAATTTAACATTATGTTATAATACCTTTTCAACACCAAATTTGTTTTATTATATGTAAAAGATAAAAGTAGTCACATTTGCATAAGCGTTATGTAATGTGATGTAAAGATTTACATCCAGGTGTGTGATACTCATCTCTGTGATGACATCTGGGTACATGACTGACAAAAAGGCTGTTGGGGGAGGGTGGAATCAGAAGGTTTCCCTGCTGCCTACAGTAGGAGAGAGATCGGTTTGAAACAAGTTGTGGTGTTGTTGCTTCTCTTGTTCTGAGCAGATTGTGTTCCGATGTTGTTGGGAACGTGTTGGAATCGTGTGTGAAACAAGATAACTTAATTTCAGGAGGCTTGGCCGACTTCAGTTCTTCTGTTTTGCACAGAGACGTTAGTCTACATTATATTAAAGGAGAAATTTTGAGCTGTCGAGGGGGTGGGTCATGGAGCAAAAAGGTTAAGAACCAAGGATCTAGCGAAATGACACTGAAATAATTTAAGAAGCACTCTGATAAAGTTGGCCATCAAAAATTGATCCGATGATTGGCACTGATGATCACCCATCACCACTAAACAAGATAACATTAGTTAGTTCCATAATAAGCATATTTATTCAAGTAAACACAGACCTGATCACCTTAGGAAATAGGTATATGCGTGGGTGTCCAAAACACAGGATGTGGAAATGACACCTGCGTGGGCATTCAAGAAACCTATAAAGCAGACCCGAACAGAAAACTCATGACCCAGAAGAGACAGACATCAGCGGAGCCGGAAGGTACGAGACCGTTGACCCTATTGGGGATAGACTGACGGTTCTCCTTATCTCTCCGGCCGACAAAGATGTATGCTATGAAATAAAAATATGTCCAGATATTTTTACAAGTCATCATGTTTCCTTTCTATCCAAGTCCAGGACATTCACCCACTATACA
>VCCN01004995.1:724295-738964 GCA_006491835.1 Architeuthis dux | reverse complement strand
TATATCGTTAGAAAGAGGATTAAAGTGTAGTATCAGTTCTTATGTTAATGAATAAAATAATTTTTTTCTGGTACAACTTTGCAAAGGTGGTCCCGATTGGAATTCAGCTGACATCATGTAGACATGCGATCTGTCGTTTATGAAGCAAGGCAAAACAATTTATTCAAAGCAATGTATTTACTTGTTTTTCATTCACAAATTCTCTCATTTATTTTTTATTTATGTGCCATTGAGTGTGCATGGGTGTGAAATTTTCACACCCATAATTCCAATCGGGAAGGTGTGCTTTTGGACATCACGCAATTCATTCAGCCATGTTTTCAAAAGCATCTAGAATCCAGATTGGGCGTCCCAAATTATTTAAACATCAATTTTATCTTACTGCCAGAAATAGTTTGTTAGCATAGAAAAGGACTAGCGCTAAGCAGGGAAGTGATGGAGTAGTGTTAAAGTCAGTGGGCAGGGATAAGAAAGGCTGAAACTTTTGCCTATGAACACTGGGTCCAAATGTTGCCAACTCTAAAAAACTTTATTGTTTCATCTTTTACTTTGCTGTGTTACTAGAAGTAATCGTTCAAGTGATTGAAAGTTTCAACTTATTAGAAACCATCAACATAGGTTTCTTCAGTTTTTAAGTTGGCCTGGTTGGCTATATATGTATCATGGATACAGGCTGCACCAATGAAGCTAGAAGGCTGAAAATTTCAATATTTACTCCATATTATGTCTAGAAAAAAATATTTTGTTTTTTTTCAAATAGGTTTTTAGTGGGGGGGTTCAATTTGCAATGTAAGTTTATCCTATCCCTTAGTTTGTGTCCAGCAGTGTTCATACCTTTTTAGTGGTCACTGCCCAACAAAAGGCGAGAGAAGTAACTTATTCATTGATCAGCCCTTTTTCCAATTTTTTAATTGATCACCCTCCAACACGGCTTGCTGGAGTCGGATACAAAACATCCGACTCCAACTCCTCAATTTCTGGTACCTCTGACACCGACTCCTCTGGCTTTAAAATGGCTAGATTTGTAATTTTCAGATATGTTATTGTACTTTTTAATAAAAATTATACTTTCTTAACCTTTAATACAGTTCAAATGGTTCTTCGGATGATTGAACTCCTTGTTATTTGTGTTGTAAACATGACGTTTCGGCCGATCCATTCTTCGGCCTTCTTCAGGTGTAAAATCCGAGTGTGATGGGTTAAACAGAAGTTACGTTTAAAGCAGGTAGCCCTTATAGCACAAGGCCCAGGTGTTTCTATGTCTTTGTCCTGTCAGGTTTAGATTTGTTGAGAAGTGGAAGCCACATCGGGTTGAAGTCCGCACTTGTCTGGCTAATGCATTTAGTCGACATTTTGATGTGAGCTGCCGCTTTGATTTTTCTCTCCTTCCAACAACGTTCTCTGTCAATAATCTGGACTTCCTCCCAAAGAGGAAGATGCTTGCCGTTCTCTCTCCATAAGGTAGCCCTTATAGCGCATGGCCTGTGTGTTTCATAGCAGATTTACCTATCTCACCCCTGATTATGGCCTTCTTGTGTTCATTAAGTCTGACCTTGAGGGGGCGGCCTGTTTCTCCAGTGTAAATATTGATGAACACAAGGCTAGGGGCGGGATAGATAAATCTGCTATGAAACACCCGGGCCATGCGCTATAAGCTACCCCCCTTTAAACATAATTTCTGTTTAACCCATCACACTCGGACTTTACACCTGAAGAAGGCCAAAGAATGGAGCAGCCAAAACATTGTGTTTACAACACAAATAACAAGAAGGAGTTCAATCGTCCGAAGAACCATTTGAATATTAATCTCAAAACTATAGAAAGTATCTTTAATACTGTGTTTAAGTACCATTTACATCCATATAACTAAGGGTTACACATTTTCAAAAATAGAACAAAATATTTGCAAGTTATTTTTTGTGCTTTCAATCCATAAGACTTGTTTTCTAAGGAAATTTGTCAGTTTTGAAAAGTTCATTTATGGTTTTGCAGAGGGTTTATTTACATTCAGGCAGGTCTTCCACAGGAAGTAGCTCGAGAACTGACCTATTGGGCGGGTTTTCAAGTACAATTTACATTTAGTCAGAGTCAGAGTCAGAGTCAGAGTCAGAGTCAGTATATTTTTACAGACTCCGACTCCAGTCAGTAAAATTTTTCTGACTATGACTCCAACGCCAGTAACCCAAAATTCCTCCGACTCCACGACACAGCCCTGCAAAAAACATTGGTCGCATGACAGTTTCTATTGAGTAACTAACCAGACCTGTTTGTTTAATAAATCATACCCACAATAAACAGCTAGTTTAACTGATAATTACAGTAACTGTTAAGATAATCTATACGTTAATGGAACTAAGTGCGACAGGTGTTTTTTCAGTGTAAATAATACATTTTTTAAAAACATTTTTAGTCAAGCTGTATATCTTGTGTTTGGTAAAGATTCGGTTTATCGATCTAAAATAAAAAAAAATTTTCCTATGTTGAACTGAATCTGAACCTTCATTTCTTCTGGAGATAAGTTAACTTTTATACGGGAAGCAAGTGAATTGGCTCTAAAGTGGGTGATCAATTTACAAGGTATGTATAATGTAAAATTGGAACCTTACTTTATATCCATCTTTGCGACACCCTATGTTCAGTTTACAATGTAAATACCTGCTAAACTGGACCCTTACTTTGTGTCCGTCTATTTTATCAGTGAGTATATTTACATGGTAATGAAATACACCTAAATTGTCAAAACTGACAAATTTCTTAAGGAAACAAAGGTCTTATTGTTACGTAATGATCAGTGAGGAGCGGCTGTAATTAAGACCAAAATTAGAAGTCAAAAGTTTGGGAGATCTTCTTCTCGCAGTCGAAACAGACTGGAGGTCGTAGGTGAGGGTATAGGCGCCGATTTTAGCCACAACAGAATTTAAAAGTACTTAAAAATACATTATCTGGATTGGCGCCAGACTGCCACACAAGACAAAGGTACTACCGAGATTCACAGTAGGGATGCGTTGATAAGCTAGGATGATGAAATGCTAGTTAGAAATGAGTAATGGGTTATCAGATAAGGACATTATCTTAAAGTTAGATTAAAAATGAAAACGGATGTTGATTAAAGTTTGTCAGAGAGAAGATAGCAGCAGCAGTCGTGAGAAACAGTTCATCTGGACACGGCCCCTTTGGGTCCACGTCAGACGCTATGATGCTTTCATTAGGCTCCCTCTCAGCATTGTGACTGACAATTCTACTGAGACAGCAGCAGCAGTTCACTATCTTTCTCTCGCTTCCTCTTTAACGCAAGACAAATCAACTCTCGGTGTGTTGCTAATATGTTTTGCATGAGTAAAAGATTTCTTCTCGTTTCAATCGGCGTCTGACTTTTCTTTCTTCTGTGCAAGATTGCACCCAACAACAGTGCATGTCATTTGTACACATTACGCAACAGGCGCTATGGATTTGGTCGCCGATTCCCATGCGTCAGGGTCTCCGCGAAAACGATCGGCAAAAGCAGAAGGCACAGCATGTGCATGACTATGGTACATTATGGATTGAAAGCACAAAGAATTCCTTAGGAAAAAATCTTTTCTCTATTTTTATGATCACTTGTACCAAAATTTCAAATCAAAATGAAAAAATACAATAACATTTAAAATTTAAAACAGGAATTCTATTGTTATGATTTACGTATCCGGACACCTGTGGCGGAAATGTAAGTGACCTCGATCACCTTAGGAGATGGGTATATTGCATCAAGTTGTAAACAGGAAATGGGGACCGTGAGACACCACCTAGTCCTTAGAGAAACTATAAAAAGCAGACCCGAACGTCGTATCCCTGGGGAAGCGGACAGAAATCTCGACACTCAAAGAAGACAGACATCAGCGGAGCCGAAAGGCACGACACCGCTGCCCCTGTTGGGGGACAGCCTGGCGGTTCTCCTTATCTTCTCTCTCCCACTCTACAGTCGACAAAGATGTATGTTGTGTAATAAAAATATGTCCAGATATTTTTACAAGCAAGTCTTGAGTTTCCTTTCTATCCAAGTCCAGGACACCCCGCTATACAACACTATGTCACATGGTTCAGTGATGGCAATAAATAAAATTCATAACAACTTTTGTTAAATCAAAATATTTTTCAAATTGAATTAAAATTCAAGAAGAAAAAAAGGGACATCATGCAATTCAGCCATGTTTTGAAAAACCTCCAGAAATATCTAGGATTTAAGGAATTTTAGCATATGAAATACTGTGACACAAGTAAATAGTAATGGTTTTAATAATACAATATTTACTCACCTTAGTTGAGGTCATTTCTGAATTTAAAGCTTTTTCATGTAAATGTTTTCAGGGTCCGAATAATACAATGTTTACTCTCCATTTCTGAACTTAAAAGGTTTTTAATTTAAATTTACAAAAGGGCACTACTAGTGTAGCGGTCACTTTTCTCAAAGTACCAAAATAGGGTTTAGAATAGCAAACTGGTCTTGTCACTTCAACAAGGGCCAGCTCTGACCCCTATGAAGTACGCAACTAGATACTAGTTCCCTTTTTTGCGTGACGTCAGCACGCCTATAAAAACCCTTGTCTATCGATTCTAATGGCCTTTCGTAGCCTGTTTTCACTACAACGCTACCTTAACCTGTGTCTATTTCTCTGGCACGTAAAAACATCTCCCTCTCTTACCTAAAATCTTTGGTCATCCTTTCTCCATTTCTTTTCGCCAAAACTAGGAATAAATGCCTCACGCATAGGCCCTTCCGAGAATGTATAACGACCATCGATAATTAGTTTCTGGTAAAAATCAGGTTTAGCGGAGCAACCCTGACCAAAAACCATTTCCTTCATGCCTGGCATTTCTCTACTTTCTGTCAGAAGCCCTCCTTTTCACCTAACACCGATTTCTTTTGTTGAGAGCAAACATATTATTAAAGAGCACTAATAGCCTACATAATCTAGTTCCTTGTAACCTGCACTGCCGTCTCACAAAATACATTTCGGAACACGAAAAATGGCTAGTGGCAAAAGTCCCTCTTTCTTTTCTTTTCTTTTCGCCATCATCTCCCCAAAAACCTTACATATGCATATATTTTTTCCTTTTTCTTGTACCCCTTTTTACATATTATTTTTTATTAAACATGGCCTGTTTAAACTTTAAATCCGACGCTTTTGTGTTTTTCATTCTTTTTCCTTTGTTTGATTTTACCGCCAAAAACCATACAGCCTTCCCCCCCCCGTCCTTCCTCTTTTGACCCCTTGACCTTTCCTGCTACTACTACTGGCCGCATTGGTGACCATTTTTGTCATCGCTTTTTCACCGCTAATTTCAACTGTTGAAACGGTACACATTCTTCTACAACTCAAATAACATCTCCCCTGCTTCAACTTTAATTAGTAACCCCTCTTTAACATTTATTTTTCCTTATTAAATCATAACCTTGTAGAAACCATCTCGCGCTCTACACTAGTCTACTACAGAGTAATGGGAACAATTTCTGATTTTTAAATGTACAATTTATTTCGATTTTGACGGTTAGTGTTCGATTTTTATTTTTAATTTTAATTTATACCATATATTTTTCTGTGATAGTACGTAAAACATAGAACACGTGGAGATTTCTGTTCTTACATTCGTTCTCTCTCCACATAACTTTATGCGTGATCCCTAAAAAAAGGGAACGCTCAAGCGTGTGCAATAATTTGGAACACTTTCCAGTGTTGCAAACTCAAAAAATATTTTCGCGCTAGTTTGACTGCCAAAAAGCGCTAAATTTTTTTAAATAGCTAAAAAAGATACTAAAAAAAAAATGGTCAAATTAGCCAGAAAATGGCCAAAATGTTTAAGCGCAAACGGCCGTACTGACACTTTCCCCATTCTGGATTCTAGATGTTTTTGAAAACATGGCTGAATGAATTGCGTGATGTCCGAAAGCAAAACTTCCCGATTGGAATTATGGGTGTGAAAATTTCACTCCAGCGCACACTCAATGTTAAAAATGGCACATAAATAAAAAATAAATGTGAGAATTCGTGAAAGAAAACCAAGTAAATACATTATTCTTATTGCTTTAAAATTGAATAAATTGTTTTGCCTAGCTTCATAAACGACAGATTGCATGTCTACGTGACGTCAGCTGAATTCCAATCGGGACCACATTCGCTAAGTTGTACGTAACATTTAATACTGAAAACGGGAAGTTAATGCTATTTCGTTAACGTAAGAAGAACCGATACTACACTTTTTTAATCCTAACTAAATGCTACAGAAGCCGCATTCCAATCTGAACCACAACTATATGATCAGTGTTGCCTATTAAGTGCGTTTCTTGTTTTGGCAGTGCAAAAAGCGCTAAATTAGCGCATAAAACATTTGGACCGTTTTGGGACAATTTCGGTGTCTTTTTGTTAAAATTTAGCGCTGTTTGGCAGTCAAAATAGCGCGAAAATATTTTTTGAGTTGGTAACACTGTATACAATAGTGCCCACGTCGTAAATAAATTTGTTTTTAAAATTGACGGTTCGTTATCGTCATGACTTGTTAATTTTAATGTGAATAAATACGAGAGAGACAATTCAGTGTCTTTCTGCTGACATGAGACAATTACATCCGCTAAAAACAGCCGTCGTAGCTCAAAACAGCTGTCTTATTTTGGGTGTATTTTTTTCAGAAAAAGATATTTAAATTTGACTCAAACAAAAGGTCTCTTTTTCTGTTACACCGGGTATCGTCAGCTGTACAATATTTGGTTTATTACTAATTAATTCTTCCTACCGATATAAACAATTTAATTTATTCAAAGGAATAACAATATAATTTATGTATTAACTTCAGTTTTTATTTCATGAATTTTCCACACACTCGCTCAAAAAATTGTACGCCGTTTTTAACATCGAGTTACATTTGTGCCCTTTTTTTGTTTTTTAGACAAAATAAATTAATAGGTAGTTTTAATTTAATTAAAACAATAGACGTCACCCGTTGTAACAGAAAAAAAGAGCCCCTTTGAAACGATTCAGATGTTTGGGTCCTTAAATTGAACAAGCGCTAAAACATTTAAAGAGTGTTCAATTCTATTCTGTAAAATACTTGCAATCGGAGACGAGATTTTTTTTAGGAATACATCTTTAAAATAAAATAAAAGTAGTTTTTAAAAGAAAATAATATTAAAAAGAAATTATTTACCATTTTATACCTAAGTCAGCCCACGTGGTGGTAGGTCCGTGTTTTCCGAGAAATAATGTCATCACTAAACAACTTAAGCTAAAAATAGCAAATTTCCTTTCAACAAAGCTATAGAAATAGTAACAGATTGAGAGACACGAGATAAATATTAATCAGGTTGTTATACATACACATTGTGCCTGACACTTTCCAATGAGCGCACAGATACTACACCATTATCCTAGACAGAAGGGATGATCCATACGTAAATAATCCAGTCATTTTTGACGAGTAATGTTAGTTTCATAATGTTATGCAATATCGGTATACCAACATTTGGTTGGTAACTATACATACACACACATATATATATATATTATATATATATACACACACACACACACTTATATATATATACACACACACACATATATATATATATACACACACACACACACATATATATATTTACATTTTATACACACACAGATACACAGAGAATTATGGCCTAGAATGAACTCATACAAGTAAAAGAAACTGAAAATTATAAGTTTTAAAGTTCTAAATACTTGTAAAAGAAAAAAGTAAAAATTAATGTTTACTGAATGATATTTAACTAGAAAGCACTCAGAGAGCTCATATCTCCGGCAACGCCAGTGGAAGTAATTGTGCATTGATCCGCCCCAATTTAACCAACTTCTTCCGTAGCCTATTTTCAACACTTCCACAAAATGGCATTGAAATGTATTGAGAACTTGGAGATATTGTGTGGACAGACATGAGTGTATACATAAATGTGTGATAAAAAAACAAACGGAAAAATATCTCTCAATAAACAACGAATTGCTTGATCCGTCCAAATATTTAATCACGTCTTCCGTAGCCAACTGCGCATCCTTGCACAAAATTTCATCGGAATTCATTGACATCTTTTGGAGATATTGTGTGGACAGACATGAACTTTTGGTGATATTATGTGGTGTGGACATATAAATAGGAAATGGGGAAGTAATTGTGCATTGATCCGCCTCAAAATTTAATCACTTCTTCCGTAGCCTATTGCCCACTCTTCCACAAAATTACATTGAAATTCATTGAGAACTTTTGGAGATATCGTGTGGGCAGACATGAGCATATACATAAATGTATGAAAAAAAATCTCTCAATCAAAAAAGATTCCTGGATCCACCCCAGAATTTAACGAATTCTTCCTTAGCCTATGGCCCACCCTTCCACAAAATTTACTTAAAATTCATTGGGAGCTTTTGGATATATTGTGTGGACAGACATGAGCAAATTGTCCCTCCTTCCACAAAATTTCATTGAATTCCATAGAGTACTTTTGGAGATATCTTGTGGACGGAAAGGCGGATGTGACCAAATTACATATATCTCTCCATCGCCAGACGTAACTAGAAAGCACTCAGAGAGCGCATACCTCTTGTAATGTTTATATATAATGTATGTATATATTAAATCAATTAACATGCCGAAGCAAGCTCCCATCAGCCTGCCTTCCGTTTCCGGTCCCAGAAAGCGTGGACCGGAAGTAGAAACAGGGAAGGCTCAGTTCTACACAGGCAATAGCCCTGATCAACACGTGTCTTTCATTCCATCTTCTTTTCTTAACATGGTTACGAATCAAATGCATTCTAATCTCACGCAGCTACAACAGAAACAACAACAAAGCGAACAAAGGTACTAAACACAACAAGAACGTTACACCTCTGTCAACACTTCACACTAACTCAATCAAAAAGAATTCATGGATCCACCCCAGAATTTAACGAATTCTTCCTTAGCCCATGGCCCACCATTCCACATTGTATATGAAAAAAATACAAATTTTTTTTTAAAAATGAAAAAATATTTCTCAATCAAAGGAAAATTCCTGGATCCACCCCAAAATTTAACCAATTCTTCCTTAGCCCATGTCCCAACCTCCCACAAAATATCAGTGAGAACCTTTCGAGATATCATGAACAGATAGGAAGATTTTTTTTTAGGAAATCTCCCTTCTGAGAATTTCTAAACCTTGGCAGTTATGATTTGTGTCGTCATATCATTCACGTGTAAAGGGGTTATCTTTCGTAAATTATCCTTCGGTACCAAATCTTTATTTTTGGAACCAAATAACTTTGTTATTCAGTATCAAATTTGATCAAGTTTGGTCTTGAAAAATACCAAATGGCAACTCTGATACAAACAGAAACTCAAACCAATATTTACACATTAAACTTAGTGAAAGAATATTAAATAAGAATTTGAAATACATTTCACAGGTGGTTTGTTTTGGATATACATTAACAACAAAAACGTGAGTAAAAATGTAAATTTAAGAAAAGAAATAGAAACACTATCAAAATTATTTCCAATCAATTCTTCACATTAAATTTAAATTGTGTCTATGTTTTATGACATTTTTAAAATAAAGAAAGATGAACTTTTACTGTTGGATATTTTTTTATTAAGATGTGCCGGTATGAAACGAAACGAAACGGAAAAAAAAAAGAAATCCCCTTGAAGATTTAATAGCAAATATTTTATCAAAAATGACTTCTTTTTTATAAACCAGTTTTCTTGTAATAAAAAAGTGTAGAAAAATATAAAGAAAACCCAGTTTTTAGTTGTCTTTTTTTACTTTAAGTAAATTAAATTCTTCTTGAATATCCAAGTGGCAAGTGAAGTGTTTATTATTTATTTATTAAATAAAAAAGGCATCTCCGTATACAATTTACATTAAAAATATGTATTCAACATTAAAAATAAATGCACATCAATTCAATTGATAAAAAATATATGAAACTTAATAAAAAATATTTTTTAAATTACAAGCTTATCAGTACAGAGAAACATTTACTAGGCACATTAAATGATAAATGTAAACATTAAAAACAAAATTAAGATATAAAGTTAAGAATTAGAATTTACAAAAGATTTTGGGGGGTTTATTTCTTTAAAATATACAAAGTAAATTAGGTACATAAGTAAAAACAAATAAACAGATAAATAAATAGGTTGATGATGAAATAGATGGTCAGATGGGACCAAAACAGAAACCAAAATTATGGGGAAAATTCAGAAAAATAAAACTATTCTTGGCACCCAAATTCAGTCCAGACACGTCTAAAAGTATTTTTTAATTTTCCGCACATATAAATGTTATAGATAAATATTTATTTTATTTTTACTTACACTCATAGCTGTTCTGTCCGCCGAAAGATATGCCCTGGTTGTGATGTCCGGTGCTGAGTCAAACCTTGTTCCTGACAAAATTAATTCCGGAACAGCTGTGTATTAAGATATCCAAAATTCTTTATTTGATGTCGGATCGGCAACATTTATTACAACATTCTCATTTCAGACTAGAAAAGCTATTACACCTTGATTAGTGCAGTTAATTCGTTGCAAAATCTTCCGTACCGTTCCAAAGTGCACTGTTCAAGGTCTTATTATAATTTAATGTGTGCGTTTTTTCAGCTTAGTCTTAAGTGACATTAATTTGCACAGCAAAGCAATACTTTAACCGTACTACATCCTAACCCGCACTAATCAAACTCAAACAAAGATTGTGGTTAAGATTCGGTTTTTAGTGACACGCAGTTCTTATAAGTAAGAGAAAACATTTTCTTGCAATTTACAATATAACTATAATGCTAAAATGGGCACTTACTTTCCGTCATTTTTACGGAGTGCGGCTAGTGTTGCCAAGTGTATTTTAGGTATAGGAATAGGTTCGCCAAAAATTTTGTCAAAGGTAGATGATGCGGATGCGCGTAAAGCGTAAATTACGCAGACAATTTGGAACAAATAGGAGACTCTGTTTACTTCTTTCTTGCATGAGTTCGCGTGGAGAAATACTGTTTGAAATGACAAACAAAAATTATTTAATCATTTTTGTCACAAAGTCAGAAGTTGACTGTTTTCTACCGTAACAAGAACAACAGCCCTCACCAAACGTTGAGGTGTAAACCGATATGTAAAATCCCCATTCCCCAACCGTAATTTGAACTCACGACCTAATGATCGTTAGCCCGGTGTCTTACTGACTGGGCTAAATTGACAAGTTTTAGATACTGACAAAAAAGCATGGGCTTATTTCCTTTTTTTCTAAAATTTTTCCATCCAAAATTGAGGCAAAATAATCTAAAAACATCTAAAATCTCCAGAAAATAAGGCAAAAATAATCTGAAAATACACTACATATTACTGTATCAATCTTCCATTCACTGCATGTTATATCAAAATATAAATAACTAGCAGGGTTACCCAGCGTTGTCCGGGTAAAAAGTAACTTCAAATATAAAAACATAGCGCGCTCCGATTTTGACCTGTAAAAAGCGAAAAGAACCCTCCCCTCTCGATTTAGATCCTTATAAGGGAAAATTCCCCCCAATTTTGACCACTAAAACGTGAAAAAAGAATCTGCACCCCCACCTCCTGGGAAAAAAGGTTTCCCTCCCGATTTTGACTCATAAAAGGGGGAAAAATCCCCCCAATCGATGTTGACCTCTAAAAAGGGAAAACAAAGTGCCAACTCGAACCCTCCTCCTCGAATGTGACCCCTAAAAAGGGGGAAATGTTTCACCTCACTTTGACCCCATAAAGAGGAAGTTTTCCTCGCTTTTAACTGTTAGCGAGATTACCTATTTTTCTCTACCGCACATTATCTCTCTCTCTCTCTCTCATACGTTACTGTTGCTGCTAATTGAAGTTACTGTTGCTGCTGCTGATGATGATAAGGAAACCTCTTCCTCATACTCTGGCCGTGACTTATTTCCCCGGGTGCTGATTTCCATTATCTCTGCTTGATTCCCCCTCTCTCTCAGTAAAGGCGTGCATACAAACTCACAACCAAATTTATATATAAGGATAACACTAAACATTTAATGAAATAACCATTATAATACATTAATGATGTTACCTACTTTCGTTAGGGCTAATCAGCTAATTAGTCAGGTAAAATCTAGGTTAGTGTCAGTTACAAATTTCGCATTCCAAATACTGAAATACCTCCCTTATATTTTTTACCTACTTGGGATTTGTAAAGTCTTGCATCAGAAATATAACGAAAGATAGCATCCGAAATGCAATACGTATTTCATTTATATTATAACAAC
The DNA here is from genome assembly GCA_006491835.1 of Architeuthis dux. Taxonomy (NCBI): domain Eukaryota; kingdom Metazoa; phylum Mollusca; class Cephalopoda; order Oegopsida; family Architeuthidae; genus Architeuthis; species Architeuthis dux. The sequence goes on along the minus strand of VCCN01004995.1, from coordinate 726,689 downwards.
GTCCGAAACAAATTTCGCAAAGAGAATTTTGTAAAACAAAAATAATTTAAATAAAAAAGGTCGGACTTACTTCCTTTGAATTTGAAAAGTCTTGCATCAGATATATAACGAAAAGTAGCGTCCGAAATGGAATATAATTTTTTAAATCATAACAATTCCAATCAATCAATAATAATACCTTTTTCAAGGTTTTATTTCACTGAACTTGGAAGTGATACATTGGGAATAATCACTGAAAATTTAGTAAGCGTACATTTAATATTAAAAGAGATATAGCAATTTATTTACTGCACATTGTATTTTTTGTTTTGTTCAGGGCACAAGGCATATAATCAAACATGGCTGCTAGGGAGGAAAGGGTTAAGAGCCAATTAAAATTTCAAAATATTAGAACTTTTTTATTTTTATATTTGCGACATTTTTCGGACCAAAGGGAAGAAAATTCGGCTTTGGTATCCTTTTCAAAATTACTTCCCTTATACTTTTTCCTGTTATTATTTTTCTTATTAACAAGTCATTTTAATTTTAATTTTTTAAATTATACAAATTCTTTAGCCGTCCCTCATTGATATCTACTAAATACGTTAAATTTGGGGAGGAAATCTGGTAGACGACCAATTTTTAAAGGGAGATAACTATTGAATTAGAAAGAAAGTAATGTCCCTTGTCAACTTCTTTTTTTTCTTACCAAGCTAAGGGTGGGAGATAATTAAGATGTTTACTAAGCTTAGCTTAGTCCAGCAAATGAACAAATTGGATTATAGGAGAGTACAAAGATTGTGTAGCATCAGTCTTCCCCTTTGATAATTTCCTATCAAAAGATTTTAACAACGCGTCAATTAGTTTTTAGGCCAAGGTTCTCAACTTAATTAGTGGAACACCTGTTTTTTGTAGCCTATGATGTTCACAAAGTCATGTTACATATGCCTGCAAAGTTTTGTCAAAATCAGTTCTGTGGTTTAAGTGTGCATAAAAGTATAATAGCAGGAACAGGCACATGTGGGTGGCAATGTGCTGTGGAAAAATGTATACCAAGCTCTGCTTGGATTAAAATAATCATCTATATATTTATACATCTGGGTTTTCTTATTTTGTATTTATTTTTGGAGAAGTATTAAATTTTTATACTCTTTGGAATAATAACTGTTTTCATCTGCATATTTAAAATAAACATGGGATTTCCATAATATGTCGACCACTACATACAACCCCTAGTCACACAAGTTAAATCATATATACGGGATACCACAGACCTCAACAAAATTAAACACATCAACATCATACCTGAAAATGCTATTCTAGTCACCATGGATGTCAAATCCCTCTACTCTAACATCCAACACAATGAAGGAATCCTAGCCCTCAAAGAAAGTCTAAACAATAGACTCATAAAAGAATTGAAAACGGAGACCATTACCACCCTTATGAACCATATACTTTTAACTTCAACAATAGACACTTCCTCCAAATTAAAGGCTGTGCTATGGGCACTGTAGCAGCACCATCTTACGCTATCATCTTCATGGGCAAGTTTGAAGAAACCCACATCTACCTTGCGATCAAGGACGACTGCCTCTTTTACGCTAGATACATAGACAACATTCTCTTCATATTCACAGGCAAAGAAGCTAAACTAAATAACTTCCTCACTCATATTAATTCTACGCATGAATCCATTAAATTTGACTATGTTAAATCATCTGAATCTATCCCCTTCTTAGACACCCTCATATACATAGATAGTAATAGACAACTCCAAACCACTAAACCCACCGACACCCATAATTACCTACACTCAAAATCGGCCCACTCTAAACATCTTAAGAATAATTTACCTTATTCTCAAGCACTTAGAATTAGAAGGATCTGTTCCAAAGATAATGAACTTAGGAAGCATAATAACCACCTCACACTACACTTCACGAGGTTACCCCTACACCCCTATAGAAAAACAAATCAGAAGAGTTACCGCTATCCCTAGAGAGTACACCTTAGTATTAGCTAATAAACAACAATCTTACCCCTGATAACTAAATTCCATGACACACTCCCCCCACTATCACATGTTATAAAAAACAGATGGGACATCTTTACATTAAAAACTGAACTTAGATATCTTCCCAGAACCTGGTTTACTATCCTACAGTAGAGCACAGAATATTAACGACATAATAAGCCGCAACATGATAATAGATGATAAAGTCTCCCACAGAATTAACCTCACTAAAACTATCAAATTCTGCCAACCCTACAACAGCAAAAAGTGCCTATGCTGTAACCATCTAGTACACACCAATTCCATCACTAGCTCCAGTACCAATAAAACTTTCAGTATCTACTATAACTCAAACTGAAAAAGCAATAATGTAATTTACCTCCTAGAATGCACACAAT
>VCCN01004995.1:703283-724195 GCA_006491835.1 Architeuthis dux | reverse complement strand
TATTGTATATTATAATGTGCCTGGTAAATGTTTCTCTGTACTGATAACCTTGTAAAAGTTTCATATGTATTTTTACCATTTGACCTAGTGTGTATTTTAATACTGAATATTGTATTTTGAGATACCCATAGAGGCATTTTGATTCAATATATAAACTGTAGACTTCAACCAAACCAAATAACTTCACTCTAGAAATACCTGTCATACATACCTTTGTATGGCTTTCTCATCTCTCAATCAAACTTGTCTAGGTCTCTTTGTTATGGCCAATAACACTTTCTTCCAACTAAAATTACTCAAATAGGCAATAAAAACATATTTTATTTATGTTTGTCATGTACATTTGTATATTTATGAATTTTTATCTTTATTTATTTGCCAAATATTGTACCACCAAAACCAGCTGGCTGTACTCTGTGGCATTCATTATAACTTCAAAACACACATTTGAGTAGAGTGATGTCATGAGTAGTGCTCAATTTGGTGAATCAAGTCAGAGTTGTTGTGAGTCACACATAATGGAAGACAGGAGTTACAGTTCAATTAACCAGAAGTTTTTTTAGGTACACATACAATAGTGGGATACAATGATTTAAGACAGAAAGGTTATTCTGTTTGAATACATGGACATAGATGAAAATAATCCCTTACATAATTGTTTTTGATTGTGCAAGATGAGGTTAGAAAACATCAAAGAGAAAGATTAAAATGCGTATCAAGTAAAAATAAACTTCATATAGCTCATTGCAAATAAATTTCCTTTTATTTGGGAATATTTAAATTTAAATTAAATTAAAATAATTAAAAATATTACATAGATAGCTGAAGTTTTTCTTTGAACAATCTGTTATATTTACTAGTTACAATGTTGTATTAAAATAAACTATTAAAATAAATTATAAAATAACTTTGTGCATAAAATTGTGTATCAAATCATTGTCATTTAAATTGTTTTGTACATATTAAAATAATTTTAGGATTATCACGTGTCATTAAACTGTCGAACAACCATGTTGGTTATGATTTTCGTTTTAAAATTATTTTTACTACACGAATTTACTTAGTTTTGTCTTTGAAATAATCTTAAATAAAAGGAAATTTATTTGCAATGAACTATACAAAGGTTTTTACTTGATACACACTTTAATCTTTCTCTTTTTTATTGTTTTCTAACCTTGTCTTGCATGATCAAAAACAATTTTTATGTAAGGGATTTTTTTCGTCTATGTCAGTGTGTTCAAGGGGAATAACTTTATGTCTTAAATCTTTGGACCCCACTATTGTATATGTACCATTTTTTGTTACAGTATGTTCATGGGAAACAAGTGGTGTCCAGACAAGAGAACAGTTCATTACAACCTTCTCCACATATATAACTGGTGACTTAAAGATCAGAAGGTTTCATATATAACAGCCATGCAATTGAAGAATGAGTTTTCAATCTTTATGTTTTTTTAATCGAGTAATCCTGCCTTTTTAGTATAGAATTTCATCGGGAACCTGTATTCGGAATATATCCACCATTTCAAGTTGATCAGGATTGACCTCTGAGTTTTTGTAACTGAGCTTTTAGTGATAAGGCTTTTTTGTAGTTTTCACGTAGTTGTTCACCATGCTATGAAATAACAAAAAGAAAGAAAGAAAACATGAGTGAGAATAAAATTGAGCATAAAGTTTTGATATTTTAGGTGATGCTTCCATTTTTGTAGACATCAGAAGGTGATCAGAACTGTCAAAGAATAATTGGCAAAGTAGGACAACTTAACCGTCAAAAACGGATTGCATCCTAAGGACTGATATGACCAATCAGCACTAAAGAAACTAACATTTTTTTACTTTTGTACTAAGTTGTGCCAACTTAGTACAAAATGCCGGCAATGACTGTTTAAGTTTTAGTAAAAAATGATTATTTTATTTTATTTTTTATTAAATCAACTATTATAAACCATTTTTATTAATTTACATTCATCCTAATTTTTAGGCAGGTTATTGTTTTGGTTTTAGTAAAAAAAAATATTTATACAAAGAATTGTAAATCATCTTTATTAATTTGTAACTACTAATTTTTTAAAAATCTTACCTTTGCAAGTCTCAAAGCCAAAATCCATTTATCCAAATCATCCTTTGAGTTGAATGCTAAGAATTTCAAATCTTGAAATTCACAACCTCTTTGGCTATGCATCTATAGAAAGAAAAATTAGCAATTATAATACACAAGATATTTAAAAAATCAAAGAGGCAGTACATAACATGTCAATTGAATGTATTAGTCAGACAAGAGCGGAGTTCAACCTGATGTGGCTTCCGCTACTCAACAAACCCAAATCTGACAAGGCAAGGATAAAAAAACACCCAAATCCTATGTTATAAGATGTAATGTCTATATATGTATGTATTAATGTTTACGATTAATAATAAATAAACATGCCAAAGCAAGCCTCCATTCTGTTTCCAGTCCCAAAAACGCTGGCCAGAAGTGGGAAAGGAGAAGGCTCTTCTTCATCAGGTAATAGCCTTGTAAGCATGTCGTTTGTTCTCTCTCTTCTTTTCTTAAACACAGCTAATAACGTTGTGAACCAAATGCGTTCAAACTAAACACAGCTAAAAACAGAAAGGAACAAACGAGCAGCAAGCAAGAAAGGAACTGATATCAGACAACATTACATAAGGGTTACCTCCTTTGAAGTTAAGAACTTCTATTTATCCAATCACATTCGGATATTACACCTGAGGAAGGCTGAAGAATGGATTGGCCGGAATGTTAACACAAACAACAAGGTGTTCAATTGTCTGAAGAACTATTTGAATATGATATACATGGTTAACATTAACTCTTAGTTTCATATAAGAAAATTCAAATGTTAATATCAAGGGGAATAATTACTGATCAAATTTACCCCCCTTTCAACTTTAGGTAAATTTTTTATTTATTTTTTATTCAGTCTGTCATAATAATTTTAACTTTGTCTCTGTCAGAGAAGAGTTCCACTGACAATTAGGAGTAGTATCAAACAGTTTATGAAATTAAGAGTTAAATTATGAAGGTGCGAAGTGGTTACCCGCAGTTCGCCCAATGGTTCACTTTGCATTAATACTCTTGGGAAAGGCATAAATCCACTTCTCCCCCCAGCTATGAGAAAATTGCAGAGGTCCATAGATCGAAATTATGCTGTGCTACCAATGTGTTAATATGTATTTGTTCACTAGTCTTTATAAGATAATAACATAGAAGAACCAGTCCTAAAAACGGTCACCACATTTATAGTTCCTCAAAACAAAAGGGCTGCAACTCAGCATCAACAAGATTGCAAAGCGAGATAACCAAAATATCAACAATTTGGAGCTCTTTAGCCCTGTAAGGCAGTCCATCTAAGAGAAAGTAACTGTCAGAAAAAACCTATGGCTTGGCAGTTGCCATAGTTGGTCCCAAGCCTGGGTAAAGGAGGGGAGTTAGGCATGCGGCTAACAACTCCATCCCGTAAAATCTTATTTGTTACTGAAACCACAGCAGAATGGTTGTGGCCCTATGTTCCACAAGGAGTCTACGGGAATAAACAATAAACAACATTAATTTACATGACCTTCTCTAGGTGGCACTATCATACTTTCATTCCTTTATTAATTAATCATTGCTACCCACAACAGACCAGTTTAAATACTGTTGTTGGGTTTAGGTTATTCATGTGTTCTGACATTTATATGTATCTATTCTTAGAAGCATAATGCGCCTTTGCTGTGGTATACGAGTGGCCAAGGTCAACAGCAAAAACATGCACCGAGACGCGAAAAACGGATTAAAAGGACAATATCAAAATAAATGTTTTATACTGAACAAGCACAGGATAAACAAACAAGACAAACAAACAAGATTTTGTGGGCAAAATGGGAGTTTTATCAACCGTAAACAAGAAATACTCCGGTGACAGAAAATAGTTCTTTGGTCGTTGAGGTAAAATTTCGGGGAGAGAAAATTAGTCCCTGTTTGAGGAAAATCAAAACATTGGGGTTTCACAAATGTTGATTTTTGGTTCACAACCTTTAGAAAAAAGCAAAGAGAAGAAAAGAGGAAGTTTATACTTCCTCGCAGGTGGGGGTCTTCCTTCATCGGATTTAAAGCACGCGCCTAGTCTGGGCGGTGCTTCGGCTCCGAGCTGGTAGCAGCCAATTTCCGTGCCTCCTCCTATGTCCACACCACAGTCTCTACTGTCACTACTGCTACTGTTGCTGTCCCTGGCTCTACTACTCTTCCTGCTACTCCTCCTGCCTACTGCCACTGCTGCTTACTCCCACCACCACCGCTACACCTCCTCTCTCTCTCTCCCGCTCTGTCTCGGTGCCGAATTCAAACTCCCGGGGAAACGGGATCTTCCTTCATCTTTTCTTTGTCCCTCGCGCGCCAAAACTTTCAACTTTCGGACTATACAGTGACTTCACCGTATCTTCCCCTGTTTTTATTCGTCCGTTCTCTCCATTCTTTCACAACTACCTATTTTGCCAACTCCTCCTTCCACCAACCAACCTTCCTAGCATGTGACTACTAGCAAAAGTGATACCCTTTGTCCTTCGTTACTGACATCGAGCAAAAGCTGTTTTCTCTCTGGTGACTCCTGCCTCAACTGAAAGCTTCACTTCTTCTAAGCCTGATCCCATTCCAATAATACTGTCTCGATTAGCCAGTAATCGAACGTATTTCTGGACAAAGCATTTCAGTACTACCAGCTCTGTCGCTAAAGTAACTCACTTTGACAAATCTTGCCTTCCACTAAAAACCCCATGGTCTCTATCTTCCTTTGCAAGAATGCCATTTTCTATTCATATAATTACCTTCCTGCGAATAAGCCTTCCTTCACATAAGCTTAACTCTTCTCTCTCCACGATCGTTTCAACACTGATGCTTTTCTCCTATCTTTATGTTCGGCCTTTTTACTTTAATTGACATGTCTTGGTATCTCCCTTTGGTATTAAATGAACCTTTTATTTGTAACCTACAAATGTACATTGTTTGTTTTCTTCCTACACGGCTCTCATGTCTTTGTTTGTTTTCTTCTTACATGGCCCTCGTGTCTCTGTTTATATTTCCGCGCCATAAAAACAACAAGCCTTTCTTCCCCACCAGCTCCTGACTGACTGGCCAATCAACAAGTATCATTTGTATCACATGACTGGCTACGTGACATCGACTCCAGCACAATGGCGGACCATCTCAGCTTCTTCAAACAGCAACACATGCATCTATGTGTCCCAGAATACAACAGTCCTTTTCAGGACTAAAAGTCTTTTCCTTCTACACTTCTCAGGGCCAAACAACAAAGTCTCTCCTTCCACATTAATGCACTCTGCCCTTTTAAGGGCTACACAGAAAGTCTCACATCCTACATCCCGTATAACACATCACATAGCCAACAACCCGCCATCCTTCGACCATTAAAACAGCATATATGGGTGGCAGTGATTCATAATTTCCCTTGGAATGCTAATTTTTTTTTGTTTTCATTAGAAAGCCATTTTACACCTCAAGTTCTCAAAACTTTTGGGTAGCACCTCGTTTATATACAGGTAAATGTCTTACCTTGATTGCAATACAAAAGTCGGTTGGACATTTTACAAGTTGGAACTGATGCTTGACTGTGTAGACATCAACATTGTCATATTTGCATAATGGTTTCAGGTTTTTAGGATCCTGTATTAAAAAAAAACAAAAGAAGATGTTATTTTCATGACTAGTAAAGCATGTGGAAATTCTTCGCTACATACAGAGAAAGCCGTTTATTATAATCATGGATAATGTTATCAAAATCAGTTTGTGCAAAAAACTTTATTTAAAATGAATTAAAAATTTCAAAAAATTAAAAAATAAATTTCATATTAATTTTATATAATGTAAAGTTTTCATAATAATGAATCTAATAACATAACATGTAGATTTATAACAATGAATGTAAATTGTTTCAATTTTTATATACTTTGCTTAAAGTTATCAGACGGTTATTGTTATCTAAATGACCTCGCTCCAAAGTAATAAGCTGCTTCCTCTCAATATAAATGGGGCAAAGTTGTTTGGTACACATACAAGCCCTGTCAGGTGAGGCATAGAATACGCTGACTGTTTCCTCTGCAGAGGGGTAGGATCCCCCCAAATGAGGCCAGCCCTGTTGGCTGGGGCCTAGAATATGCTGACTGCATGCTCTGCAGAGGGGTAAGACCCCCCCCAAAAAAAAACAGGTGCCACCAAAGTGGCAGGACCCTAATTTAAAAAAAATAACCATTTATCTAAGTCGCAAGAATCTAATTAAAAAAAAAATAACTGTTTACCAAAGTCACAAGACACTATTTTGGGGATTATAAACTGATTTCGGCATTAAATGACCTATCAAGGGTTGATATGCCACTAAATCAATCAATCAATCAACATACAACAGTGAGGTCCAAAGATTTAAGATAAAAAAGTTATTTCCCTTAAATATATGGACATTGGCGAAAATAATCCCTTACTTAAAAATTGTTAAAAAGATTAGGTTAGAAAACAACAAAAAGAGAAAGATTAAAGTGTGTATCAAGTAAAAAAAAAATTCATATAGCTCATTGCAAATAAATTTCCTTTTAAGTCTATTTCAAAGACAAAACTTTTTTAAAATTAAATTAAAATAAAATAAAAACTGTATTATTTTAAAAAGATATTACATATGATAGATAGCTGACGTTTTGTTTGAATAGTCTGTTACTAGTTATATTTACTGACTACAATGTTGTATTAAAATAAATTATAAAATAACTTTGTATAAAATTGTGTATCAAATCATTGTTATTTAATTGTTTTGTACGTATTAAAATAATTTTAGGATGATCAGTCACTTTCACAAAACTGTTGAACAACCGCGTTGGTTATGATTTTCGTTTTAAAATGATGTTTATGCCACAAATATACTTAGTTTTGTCTTAAGTAAAAGGAAATTTATTTGCGATGAGCTATATGAAGTTTTTTTTACTTGATACTGTAGTAGAAAGGTCTCTTTAAAATGGGGGGACCGCAGGGCTCAAAGTCTCTTTCACAGGACACCTCTTCAGAGGGAACTTCTTTCAGCACAACACAGGAAAACGCAGTTTTCTCTCAAATCACTCTACACCAATGACATTTCTTCTGACCACAGCCGAAAGCGAATTGTTTTCACTCCTCAGAATTGGCCACTTATATCATGCTAAGAAATGATTCAAGTGCCAGTATGTGAATTGTCTGGCGCAGCAAACCATCAGCGGGAAGCCCGGATGTTCTAACAGCGCTGCCACACAAACTCTCTTTGGCTGTGGTTGGGCAGAGGTCTCGGGTTCGATCTCATAGTCAGCACCATACTACAGATACACATTTTCATCTTTCTCTTTTTTGTTGTTTTCTAACCTCATCTTGTGCAATTAAAAACAATTTTTAAATAAGGGATTATTTTCACCTATGTCTGTGTATTCAAGGGAAATAACATTTTTGTTTTAAATCTTTGGACTCCACTGTTGTATGTGTACCAGTTGTTTGTATGAAACTGACCTTCATTTGCCTCCTGGGGCAAAAATAAACCCCTGATCCACGGATGCAGCAGATATATTTCTTCCAACCTGATTTGATCCCATCATGGATGAAAGCTGGACCTTGCAAATCTGGAAACCTCTGTGTTGACTGTAAATACTCCTGTGAAAACCAATTGAAAAACAAAACATTATAAAATGGATTTATATATACAGGACAATAGGTAAGTGTGGATTGGTGTAGTGGTTACTGGTACGGAGAATAGAATCAGTGAACCAAGTTTGAGTTTCATCTGATGCTGTTAATGTTCACTTTGCATTAATGCCCTTGGGAGAGGCATGAATCTACTTCTACCAGCTATGGATAAATAGTAGGGCAATTGAAGCCACTGAGACAAAAAAAAAACGCTCCACCCAGAAATTTTGAAAATTATGTATCCAAGATTGGCTAAAATTGCGTTTCAGGGCATATCAGCTACTGAAATTAAGATAAATAAACATTTTCGGAAAAAGGGTCTTGAAGGTTGTCATGTATTGAGATGAAAAGATTTAAAACTCAGAAGATATTCAGAAAACAGTATAAATAAAGATTTTCGGAAAAATTCTAGGGTCTTCCAGAAGACCCTGGAAAACCTCCTGGATATGCCCCTGAAAGTCATATACTCTGGTTCAGTGGAAATAGCAAAAACCACATCACAAGAAAGAACTAACTAATACAAGATTTCTCTGAGCATGGATAGTGGAATGAGAACAAGGACTGCACGGATTGAATAACGGTCTAACAATGTAGTGCCATTAAAATAAAGACCAATCTCAATTTAAATAAATTTAACCAATGCTTTTATCCACTAGGTGACTGCCCCATAGGACAATCAAGTAGAGGAATTTTGGAGCCCTAAACCTAATGTCAATTCTTTCCTAACCAAAGTCTCCCATATGGTGTTCAATTCTACACTAGGCCTGCTGAGGAGGTTATTATAGCATAACATGTACACTGATTCATTTTCAAAAACAGCATTACAAGAACAAATGGACTGAGAACAATATACGCCAATGGATAATGAATGAAGGGTTTAGTTCAAAATTTCCAGAAGGTTGCCAAAATACAACAGACACCTGAATAAGGCCAGAGGGTACAACAGCCAAAACGTTGTGACTAGCCATGATGAGGACACAAGTCTGAATAGATCAATGTATAATAATAACTATCAGGTGCATATCCAGGGGAGGGTCAGGCGGTCTGGACACCCCCTCCACCCTGCTCGGGCAAAACACAATTTAAAAATGTTTTTAGATATTTAGATAAACAAATTTTATTCTATAAACCTTAAAAACAAAATATTATAATTTTGTTTTTCATCTAATATAAGTAAGATGTCTTCCATCTTATTCTTTATGAATTTTCTATTGGTTCTATGGTTATGGTAAATATCTTTGATTAATTTTTTTTACTTTACCGATTCGTCAATTCTAACGCTTAAAAAGCTACGATTCAAATGTAAGTGAAAAATGCTGGATCACATATTATTTCATGATTTCGATGTTTGAATTTTGTTTCCTATTTCACATATTTATTTGTAGAAATAAATTTTTCCATTTTCCCCCCACCCTGCTTATAATCCTGGATCAGCCTCTATATATTACAAAAGGTCAGTTAAATTATGCATTTATATGTGTACAATGCAAAAATATTTACACCAGATCGTAATAAAGGATTAATTATGATATTTTGGTCTTCCCACATTACTTTTGGGTACTATAGTCAAATCTGATCAATTTGTACAATGGGTTAATGAGAGTAATTCTTACCCGTAGAAGAAGGATTTTTGCTTTCTGAGCCTCTTCAGGAATATTTGCAGCTTCGTCTTTGTCTCCCATGATACTGGATGAATAAGCCAACTGAAAACAAAAAATTTAAACAATCATCACAATAATTGTGTAACCGCTACTCTAATAAAATGATGTCATGTTTGCAACATACTTTAATAAGAGAGGTGGCAAAAAGAAAGATGTGCTTGCTGGATATACCCGGTAGGCTGGGTAGGTACTTTAGGAAAGGAGTGAGAAAAAGAAAGAAAGCTGCCGGCTGCTTGCTAAGTGAAGACAAAGAGAAGGAGGAAAGAAAGTTGCCAAATTAGACATTTATTGGTTAGATATGGCCAATTCTTTTCCATTTCAGCCAATAAAAATCTATGATAGCAGATTAAATCTAATAAGTATAATAAAAGTAAATGTACAATTGTTTTAATAATTTGTTCTGGATTCTTAGTATATAGTTATTTTCTTTAATTTAGCTGGAAATGGAAAAATCTAGCTGATTTTAGCCATTTTTAAAGACAGTTTTAGCTATAAATAACAAACTATACTTGGCAACAGCAAATTGTTTTTATTCTGTGTCAAATTCTGAGGACAATAGAGTTATGTATTAAATTAACTTTTTATTATCAAGTTTAATATTTTTTTAACCATGAAATTTCCACAGGTTTCTGCTTGACTGTATGTATGACGGGTTGCGGCATATTCACTGACAATAATTCACAGACACCATCTCCGTTTCAAAACATGAAAAATATTCTATTCATTTTTTTTTTATTACAAATAATGGTATAAATATTTCTTACAATAAAAATAATTCTTATACAAGTTCTTAACTTTTTTTCTTGTCACATATCGCTTTTTCGTCAAAAGTTTGAGAAGTACATAAATAGCTGAAAACGGCATGGACCCCTCCTCCGAACGATTGCTAAATCTTTAATATATTTTTGTTCCAGTAAATTCTTAACCTTTTTGTAAGTTTAAACATCTCAGTAAATTTGTGTGTCAGTGAATTGTATCTCAATGAATTTTACATCTCGATAAATGTTGGTAATTTGCTGTCAGTGAATATCCCATGTACAACATTATTATTATTATATTCTCCTCATATCTTTCAACCTTTCTCTTCTCCCACCCCACCCTTACAATGTAATGAACAGGAATAAGAATGGAAGAGGGTGCTTATGCTTGAATGGGAACAAAAGGGACTCAACCTTCACTGTAACTGTCATTCATTCATTCATTACTCCTTCCTCAAAAGTCTGAAGCCTAAAAATTAAGTTATAGTAGACCACAGGAATATAGACAGATAGCTAAAGTAATCAACTAATAATAACAGATACTAGCATTCTAAGGGAAATTATGAATCCCTGCCACCCATATATGCTGTGTTGGTGGTGATCAATTCAAAAGTTGGGCTGTGATCATTAAAGATTATCTGAATTTTCAAAAAACAAGTGGGCACAATCTAGTGACCAATTTAGCATAAGCTTACATTGAAAATTGAACCCCCCACTAAAACCCTATTTTGGGGGGGAATTTTCCCTAGTCATTGAGGAGAGTATGTGTACAAAATTTCAAGTTTCTACTATGAACGGTTAGGCCTAGGCGAAGTCCGGATACATAGATTGATAGATAGATAGATACATATAAATATGTGAACACATGAATAACCTAAACCTTTGGTAGCAGTGATTAATATTAGTTTAATTTGCCTTTGCACATTATCATAGTTAATATAGATACATTCCATAGTTAATAAATTACTTTAACAAATATTATATACTTCAATTGTAGAAATATATATGCGAGTGTAACGATGATATCTTGTCACCACCCAAGGGTCCAGCTAGTATGGTATTATTGATGAACATTGTTCTCTCTAAGCTGTACACGTGTGCGCACACACGTTTTGCAACCAGTGCACAAAGGAAAATAATGTGTGCACAAAAGATTTCAAATTCTGTAGATAGAGTTTTTATTGAAATAAATGTTGATTCACTGAGTCGAATTCAAAAGTGTACACATACTTTTGTCACAAAACATAAGATTTTTGTGTCCACTGACTACTAAAATCTAGACTGAAAGTTTTTATACAACATTCTTTTTTCTGTTTTTGCTTACCTCTGGATAGAGAACAGGCCCATGTTTACAAGGATCTGTACGGAAAACAAAATAACCATTGTGGGCAGGGTCCCAATTGTGACAAATGCTAGTAATTGTCTCGTGATCTTCAACAAGGCGCTCTGAAAATGAAAGATGTTTTTTTTTAAAACAGACACAACAACACTTTTAAAACTAAAACTAGTGTAGCGGGAAGTGTATATATTTGTTGAGGAGAGAAATTATTTATCTGATTCCATGAGGATAAATGATTGTATATAAGTTTCCTAGCAACAATTAACATTATAGCCTGATGTTAGGTCGGGATTAGCAATATGCTTATTCATCATTAAGGGGTTGTAAGTAAGCCTATGTCCCTATGGGGCAAAACGTGTGTCCCTAACTTGTACTAGTGTGTAAGTAAGTCACGTAGGGACAGTAAGAAGATATGGCTGGTCAGTGAGATGATATGGCTGGTCAGTGGTAAAGGAAAGGAAAAAGGTATACACAATGTTGTGACAAAGGAACTTGGTGAAGGAAAGAAAGGTATGTTGAAATTGGCCTACGGACAAATAGATACAAAATACCATAAGCAATGAATGAAAATATGAAAAATGCAAAAATATAAAATATATAATAATGGATATTTATTATACACAAAATATAGAAAAGGGAAGAGAGTTAAGGTTTGTAAAAGGTTCCAACTTAAGGTTCAGAAAATAGTTGTGTTTGGAGTACTTGCCTCTGTGTTGGAGTATGATTTTTAGCGGCTGTAGTAGAGTGTATCTATGTGTATATGTCAGGAGATCAAAAAGTCCAGGCTGTTCTGAAGATTGTGTGAAAGCATTTGTTTATATCACGAAATGCTGTTCTCTGATTGGCCAGAAACTCCCGGAGCCTAGTGTTGACAACTTGAATGATTTATGTCAGATCCTATCTTGGTAGCTTTAGGCGGGAATCCTGTGGAGCCTATTTTGGGGATATTTTCCCAAAGTGTGCTCGAAAAAGGATTCTCAACTGAGAGATCTATGGAAGGTCATAATATGGTGTGAATGTTTGGAGGTGAGAATCCGGCACTAGTACCAAATCCTCACTAAAATTGAGGATATAATGTTCCCTCATTTACACAATGAATGTAAGCAAGAATTCTTCACTGTTACATAGTCAAGTTTTAGTACTCCATAATCCCCCAACAATGAAGAACCCCTATGTAATGTTTATATAAATGTATCTATATATTAAATCAATAAACATGCCGAAGCAAGCTCCCAGCAGCCCCCATTCCGTTTCCGGTCCCAGAAAGCGCAGACTGGAAGTAGGAACGGGGAAGGCTCAGTTCCACACAGGCATAGCCCTAGCCCTGATCAACACGTGTCTTTCATTCCATCTTCTTTTCTTAACACGCTTACACACTGTTACGAATCAAATGCATTCTAATCTCACATAGCTATAACAGAAAGAACAACAGAGCGAACAAAGGTACTAAATGCAACAGGAATGTTACACCCTACACTTGCCGCATACATAACAAATCTTAATATAATGGGCTATTGATGTTTCTATCTAGTTTTTTAAAATGTAAAAAAATGTACACATGTTATCGAATGGTGAAAACTGCATGCTTCTATCTTTAATAGTTTCCAAGATATGGGAAAATTCTGTGACCAATACATTTGATATGAGCAAACTCGCCTACAGCTCGGTTACAAATAAAAGATTTCAACACATGACAGGCGGAATGAAAAGAATATCTGAATAAATTAATAATAATTCATCTCAGAAATTTAGACAGAAATTATTTGATGAATTTGAAGAAAGGAAGAGGTTCAGGATTGAACTCCTGACTGTATTTGCCTTTTATCCGTGGCAGTGATTGTTATTTTGTTAATATTGGTGCAAATAACATTTTATAATATTGTATTTGATGGCATATAAGAACCCCTTCTTTCCCCCAAAAAAGTGGCTAAAAAGGTAAACGTAACCTTTGTTGTCCAGCTCCAAATTGGACAGAACTTGAGAAGTTAAAAAAAAACTAGCATTCCAAGGGAAATCATGAATCACTGCCACCCATATATGCTGTTTTTTTTGTGCTTTGAAATAACCTCAGTAAACGCTAATTGAAAGGTCCAATGCTACACGTCCGTCTTCTCTTCTGCTACTCAATTTATGATGGCGTCTTTTAAGAGCACCCCCTGTTGAGTGACCAAGGGCAATAACTCCCAAACTCAAAGTTTACTGTTTTGCTATTTGTAATTCACAACACTTTTTAACACTTAGTAAATTAAGCAGTGGTTGTGGTAAAATTTAGGAGACCTTGATGAAAATGCTACCAGTATGGTTTGAATCAGAATTTATGATTTAAAAAAAAAAAAGAAGAAAATCAGGTCAGGTTAGTCACTCAATAGAAACCGTGGCCAATGTCTTTAGGCAGCATGCTGTGTTGGGGGTGAAAAATTAGAAAAATTGGGTGATCAATGAATAAGTTACTTTTCTTGCCTTTTTGGGCAGTGATCACTAAGAAGTCCAAATTTTTAAAAAAAAACGAGTTTGAATTCTGCTGGACACAAACTAAGGGATCAATTTGGCATAAACTTTCATTGTAAACCCCCTCTAAAAACCTATTTTGGGGGGTGGGGAATTTTCAAAAAACAAAAAGGTTTTCCTTACTCATTGAGCAGAAACTTTTCACACACACATGGAATGTGCGTGTGAAAAATTTCAAGTTTCTGCTATGAACGGCTAGGGCTGGGAAAAGTCCAGATACATAATAGATACATATAAATATCAGAACTCATGAATAGCCTAAACCCTGCAACAGTGTTTAAACCGGTCTGTTGTGGGTAGTCGTGATTAACAGGGTGATAAATGAGAGGAATTTAGGGAAATGCCTTTTTTCTTAAGGTGATAAGGTGTGTGTGGGTTGTGATCACTAAGAAGTCAAAACTTTCAAAAAAGCAAGCGTGAATGCTGCTGGACACAAAGTAGGGGATCAATTTGGCATAAATCTTCATTGTAAATTGAATGCCTGTCTAAAAACCCATTTCAACAAAAAAACAACCTTTTTCCCTACTCATTGAGGGGAGTGTGTGTGCAAAATTTCAAGTTTCTGCTATGAATAGTTAGGGCTGGGCAAAGTCTTACTAATTACTGTATTTGCCAACCAATAAGACGCAATTTGGGTGAACTTACTAAAACTCATCTAAGCCCAATTGTTATCCGTTTTGAGTTTCAGTGGAAGGCCACCTAATCATAATACCAGCATATTGGACGCAATGTAATATTAAAAACTGTCAACCAGAACCGTCAACATTGCTTTCTTCAGTTTTTAAGTGAGTCTGGCTGGCTGTCTATCTATGTATGTATCGCGAGTACAGGCTGCACCAATGGATCTACAGGGCTGAAAATTTAAACATTTGCTCCTTATTTTTGTATTTTGAAAATACCCACACCCCTGTAACTAGGTTTTTAGTAGAGGTTCAATTTCAAATGTAAGTTTATGCTGATTTTTCCCCTTAGTTTGTGCCCAACAGCATTCACACTTGTTTTTTGAAAATTCAGATTTTTTTTTAGTGATCACTGCCCAACAAAAGTCGTGAGAAGTAACTTATTCCTTGATCACCCCTTTTTCCTATTTTTTAATTGTTCCCCTCAATACGGAATTGCTACCAAAAGATGTTGGTCACATGACGGTTTCTATTAAGTGACTAACCCAGTGGTTCCCAAACAGGAGGGAATTCCCCCCAGGGGGGGAATTTGGGTAGTCCAAGTCCATAAGGCTATTAGGTAAAAATAAAAGTCCAGTCTAGAGGTAGGGTTTTCTGCACTTCTATCTATCAAGTCGAAGCTCCAAGTTGAGAATGATTTAAGATGTGCTCTCTCACTAATAGACCCACAAATCGAAGAACTAGTAGCAAAAAAACAAGAACAGAGATCACATTGATGTGTATATTAGTTACAATAGCAAGATTCTTATTTTTTTGTAATAAATTGGAATTTCAAATGATGTGTTCCTAATTATTTTCATTTGCTTTCTTTGAATAACAAATACACAGCAGCTGAACAATTATAAAATTAAACTAATTCTTATTATGAAACTGTCTAATTATACGCAAAATAAAATAATTATTTGAAATTAATCTTTGTTGTAACTTACTTAAATGGAAGGTGGGGGGACTAGTAATCTTATTGACAAAAGTGGGGAATGACCTTGAAAAGGTTGGGAACCACTGGTCTAGACTGAGGGATCAAATAAACAGAGAGCGTCTCGTTGGTACTGGTGACACACAACATCTACAAATAAATTAGATCTTGTAGTTTCCAAGTCACCACCAACATAGCTTCGGTAGACATGCCTAGAACAAACCGACGAATCGTAGCCACCTGGCCTTACCTCCTCTACATCTGTTGATGGCTCATTCATTCAGCTAACTAATTCTTAGTATGAAGATGTCTAATTAAATGTAAAATGAAGTTATTATTTGAAATTATTCATTGTTGCAACTTAATAAATGGAAGGGGGGAAATACTAATAATCTTATTGACAAAAGTGGGGAATGGCTCAAAGGTTGGGAACCTCTAGAACCAGATGGGTTTACATAGATTTTTAAAAAATTAGAAGAAAGAGCAGATAAACAATCAAAAAGGATCAAAAATACCAAGTTTTCCATGAAAGAGGCACTCGAATAAACACCAGTCGGTTACATCATCAGTGTTGCAATTGTATTCTACAGCCAAATCATTGCAAATATTCACAGATTTTTTCTTGGTTCCAAAGGGTAAATCTATCTGACGTCCCCCGGATTCTGTGTACACTCTGATGCTTGGAACCGGCTGAAAAATACAAAAATAATCATTTTCTTGATTCAAGAGATCAACTTGCTACGACAGAATAAGCAACAAATGGATACAAAATTAAGTAGAACTGCCGCTATTTGAAATCTGACATAGACCTTAGCAGCAACACAGTCGTCATTTTTGACAACACGGGTGTTATGTTGCACTCACACTAAATAAATACAAGGGAGATAACTACCTAGAATTATCTCCCTTGCCACTATCTAAGTCACGACAGAAATGAGTTCCAGTCATGTGCCATGCTATTGGAAATAAATAATGCTCACACGGAAGCTAAAGATTCAGTCATTATTCTCCATGTGTTCTTATCTTTGTCCTTTTCCTTTGTCCATCTTCCTTTTCAGTGTGCCTCCCACGAGCTGGGTGACACTACAACGAGTGTTATGTCTTTGCTGTTTGTTTGTTAGTTTGTTATTTCCTATTTTTTTTTGGTTAAAAGCGCTTGGTTAGAACCATATTTAGTTGTGTTTAGCAACAGAGAGAGAGAGAAACAAAAAGATGAGTCTGTCAAAATGTGTTTTGTCTCCTTGTGGTGTTAACTGTTTGCTCGGTACGGTAATGACTCCACAATATC
The DNA here is from genome assembly GCA_006491835.1 of Architeuthis dux. Taxonomy (NCBI): domain Eukaryota; kingdom Metazoa; phylum Mollusca; class Cephalopoda; order Oegopsida; family Architeuthidae; genus Architeuthis; species Architeuthis dux. Next base: position 707,337 of record VCCN01004995.1, on the reverse strand, counting down.
GTTCAAGTCATCACCAGCAAACATTAAAAGCATTGCTTTCTGCCTGATATTGTTGCTGATCATCTGCGCAATGAATAGCCTGTTAACTCATTTCTTCTATCGGACGATTTTCCCTTCTGATATGCATTTGTTCAGTGTGTTTGTTTTCTCGTGGCCAGTGTTATGATTTTGCTGTTTGTTTAGTTTGTTATTTTCTGTTTTTTAGCTGTGTTGGTTATGTGTTTGGTTAGAACCATATTTAGCTGAAAATAAGATCTGTGTTCAGGACAATCGCCTGTGGACAAAGAGACTCTTCCCAATTCTCACTTCATTTCCAGTACTGAAAACAGGGCTCGTTATGGTGGCTGTTGGGTAGCTTCTGCTTCGGCATGTTTATTGATATTAAGCATACATATATATATATACACACATATATAAACATTACGGGTACACTAGTTTGATACATAATAATCATTACTTACTCTGAGTACATCATTGTTTTCACGTGACTTTAAAGGAGACCGCTGAAAATAACTGCTGTTTTTTGCAGGTAAACCGGAAAATCTTTTCTAAAAAAGAAATGAAAGGATAACAGGTCTGGTTAGTCACTCAATAGAAACCGTCACGTGACCAATGTCTTTTGGTAGCATGCTGTGTTGGGGGTGATCAATTAAAAAATTGGAAAACGGGGCGATCAACTGATAAGTTACTTCTCGCACCTTTGTTGGATAGTGATCATTGAAAAAGTCTGAATTTAAAAAAAAAAAAACAAGTGTGAATGCTGCCAAACACAAACTAAGGGATCAATTTAAAAAATACTTACATTTTAAATTGAAACCCCAACTAAAAACCTATTTAGGGGGAGGGGGTATTTTCAAAAAACAAAAAGGCGTTTTTTCTAGACATAAGGAGTAAATGTTTAAATTTTCACCCCTCTAGCTCCATTGGTGCAGCCTGTATGCATGATACATACATGCATAGTCAGCCAGCCAGCCAGACTAACTTAAAAACTGAAGAAACCTATGATGACAGTTTTGGTTGACGGTTTCTAATAGAAGGTAATAATTTCAAATCATTGCACTTTATTTACTGTAGAAACACATTGTGAATGAATTTACTATAGAAATGCATTGCGAATTAGTAAAAAAGGAATTGTTAGTGGTCAGGAATTCGATCATTAGTGGCAGAATAGATGGATTTTTAGAGAATTTCTGGAGAAAACAGGGAGTCCTACGTCGTCCGAGAATTCAAATACAGATCCTCAGATGAAGTAGGACTCACTGTTTTCTCCAGACACCTTTGAAAAAGACTGAATTTCTCAGCTGAACCATGTTAGGTAATAAATAATTTTTCAAATTATTTCTGAGTCTCCACATTGTCTTTTCCTATCATCATATTTTACTATTTACATCTAACTATAATTGAAGAAATCTCTGCATGCATGTGTGTATGCACCGAGATAACTCGATAACTGGCCATTGTACGAAGTTGATATTCGCCAGATATATTAGTCAGCATACCAGGTACAGCTGTGTCAAGGTTGAAGTTGTTTGAATTAGTGCTTCTCCACAAATCTAATACACTGTGATTACTCAACAACAGGACAATCTAATAAAAATAATTTAAAACCTACAGATTATAGATACAAAATATCTAAATTGGCAATAGATCTAAATTCAGATATAAAATATCTAAATTGGCAATAGATTTAAATTCAGATATAAAATATCTAAATTGGCAATAGTAATACTTCGAAGCCGTAGCTTTGTACAACGGACAGAAAATTATTACATGACTATTATGGCAGGCTGCTCCACAGGCTTCCATTTGGAGCATGCACTGCCCTAGTCTAACCTAACTACAATTGAAGAAATCATTGTGTGTGTGTGTGTGTGTGTTTTTGCATTGCAATTACTTGACAACTGGGCATTGAACAAAGTTGACATTCGCCAGATATATTAGTCATAAGGCAGTGCAATGTCGAGATTGAAGTTGTTTGGATCAGTGGTTCTCGAGATGTCTAATAAAAAATAAATGAAATTTAAAGATTATAGATTTTTCTTCATAGTTTCTATAAATTATCCCCCTTGACTTCTGCTCTTATTATCTAAATTTAAATATCCAAATTGGCAACATGGAATAAAAGTAACCAAAAAGTTACAAAAAAGGTTTGTATAACAGACAGAAAATTATTTTATATGACAATTATTGCAGGCTGCTCCACACACCATAAAGTCTGGCCCCTTCCAAACATGCACCTTTAGAATGGGCACTGCAGCTTCACAGAAATGGGACATAAGTGATAAAAACTGGGATACACACCTGAGGGGATACCGTAGCCTGGGATGTGCAAATAAGGCTAGTCCATCGACGAATATGTTGATGGCTACTTGGGGAAGTTTGTTTAGCTGTTTGTACTTTCTTGTCATTGATTTTGTCTTTGGCTTTACGAATCGGTGTTTTTCGCTGGAAAGAAAACGCCTTGCGAAGAGAAAAACCTCGCTTGACAGATGAATCTTTTGTAGGTGCCATTCTTGTAAATTTCTAGTCATCAAGTAACATCAGTTTCATTGCAAGCTGTAAAAAACAAAATAAATAAACATAATATTGCTTCAAATCAATATCAATTTATTTATTTGTTTGTAGGTACTCCAATGAGTTTTTACAGGAAGATCTTGTACATTTGGTGCCTGGTTCTGCTTATAGGTCTTGTTATTCTGAACATTTTGATACCACATTTGTCTCTACTCCTATTAGTTTACTAATTATGATTATTTATTCATTTGCAGACTCACAGCAAATTGAACATTTACAAAAAAAAAACTGAAACTGCCATCATTTTTTTAATATGTAGACATTGTGTACTTGCATAAATTTTATACGAAACTGAAGAACATTTATTTTTCTACTAGGTGATATTGGTTCCAAAGATATATATCGAAAGCAATCATTTATTTATAGACACCTTTTTTTTCGACCGCAGTAAAAAACCGGCACAGCGTAGTTTGGGCACTGTAAACATATTAAATTGAAAATTCGCTGTAAAATTCCTTTTAAGTCAAACGGTGACAAATAAGACACCAACAGATTCAGAATTGGACATTATTATGGCATGCATAACAGTTTTGTATTTAGTCAACATTATAGAGAATGAACACTTGAGAAACGGAAAAATTAGCATTACTGTGAGATTTTCGCCTAAAAAACTGACTGTTTGGACGACCTATTGTTTGTTTATTTATTTGGTTTCTGTCATGCTGAAGGAAACTGATATATAAAATTAAGTCGATCTCCTGCGATTGTGGACCTTAGCAGCCTGATGACTTATCAATAGGCCAAGATGACACTGATGATGTCTGCTCAGATGGTGTAATGGTCAGATGGTGTAATGGTCGCACACACAGAAGGTCCTGGGTTTGATTCCGAAGAGTGTGGAAAACTCTTCATTAGGCCAAATTTCCCTGTGCACTCAGCAGCTAATTGAGTACACTCTAATTGTGTGATTTGGGTGGAGGTATCCCTTCGGTTGACCTGCATCCTGCCAAGGGGGTGGTCATAAAAACTTGTAGGAATAAACATAGGCATATGGGAACTCTTTGGTTAGGGTGTGCAGGGGGCTTGATTTGCCCAAAATTTTACATAGATTAAAAACACAAGTACTTATTGCTGATAAAATGTCTTTTTATCAATCAATGATACACAGTACAAATCACTCAACATACAACTTAAAAGAAATATTGTTTTCTGCCTTTCTTGGCAGCAAAAATCTTAAGAGATGGGACGCTTTACTTTACAATGATGACACTACAGTGTTGAAATTTTAAGCATTAAGTATGTCATTCAACTCCTAATGGAGTATGGAGCCCGGTGATGAAGACCCGGTTTCTGTTGCTTGCATCAGCTTAGTGATCCTTGCAAGTCTCAAGTGTACAATACACCAAAACATAATGGCCTAATTTAAAAAAACAAAAACAAATAAAATAAATCGTCATTTTTAACAACACAGTAAATAAAAAAAAACTAATATTGGTTCAATATATACATCTATGTCACAGGAATAATCTTTTAGAAAAAG
>VCCN01004995.1:670648-682332 GCA_006491835.1 Architeuthis dux | reverse complement strand
GGAGATATATCCTGTTGCACCCCCACCTGGAAAAGTAGTTGCGGACGCCCATGCACACATACTACATACACACATATACAATAGCTATATCAGGATTCTAAAACGAAGAACAAGCTTTCGTCTAAAGATATTCATTGCATCAACTGTTCTGCGCCACCAACACCACCACAAACGCTGAAAAATGACACCGTTAGCTTAAAGTGACTCATGAACAAGTGGGTTAAGTCAAATTATGATGCAACCAGTTGTGGAAAGAAACTTTTGAATAATAGTCATACGAACAGACGACAATTCAAGTGCTTCGCTTTCAGTGCAGGGTTACAGTTACTAGAAAGCCCGCGGTATTATTTTGAAAAGGAAACAAAAGTTACACAAAATTAAATTTATTTTTACAAGGCTAACAACAATTAAATTTCAAACATTTGCTTTTTTGTGTAATTTATCGCCTGGGCGCAAAGGTCCTAGGGGCGGACTCCAAACTGAAAATAATATTCGTTAGAATACAGCCGGAAGAGCCTAGGGTGCATGAGACCCTTGCGCAAATTTTAAATGTCGCCTAGGTCGCATAAAACACTATATTAACATGATGTGTGAAATGTGTACTGAGCTGGGAAAAACAGAAAGAGTTGTTGGTTGTAGGACAGTAGGGGAGGGGGCGATGCTTCCTAAGCGTTGGTCCACTGTGGGTTATATTCTTGTTATGTATGTGTTCAGCATGGGTTATCAGATGAGTTTCCTTAGTTTAGTGTGGGGTGTAAGTCTCCAGACAGCTGGACCTATATCTATCAGCCTTCAAGTGGGTGGGCGGTGTATGTGTGATTTATTTATCACGTGTTCCCATTCACCTCTTCCCATTTGTGGGTGTACGTGTGTGTACATACAGATACATGCATACATACGCATACATATACACATATAAATACATATACACATAAATATACACAAAAATACATACATATATAGACATAGATACACACATATATATACATACACATGAACATATATAAATAATAAGACATAACACTGCTTTCATTTGAAAATATAAGATAAGATTTTTAAAAAGTGGAAAATCTGAAGAAAAAAAAGCCGTTCTGAGGTTCCCAGATGTAATGTTTATATATATGTATGTTAGGTTAAATCAATAAACATGCCGAAGCAAGCTCCCAGCAGCCCCCATTCCATTCCCGGTCCCAGGAAGCGCGGACCGGAAGTAGGAACGGGGAAGGCTCAGTCCAACACAGGCATAGCCCTGATCAACACATCGTTACATCCTTTCTTAACACGCTTACGAATCAAACGCATTCTAATCTCACACAGCTACACAACAAGAACATTATACCAGACAATAGTGCAATAGTGCAGCGAAATCTAACTTGGAAATGTTTTGAATTTAACGCGGAAAAGGTAACAATCACCAAATGTAAAAGAATCTAAATTTCACAAAAACCACACAACATAACACCATGCAATTTTCTGTGTGTATAAAAGTGACACTGCAGAAGATTTTCAGCAAATTAGTTTTTGAAAATCAGCTAAGTAGCATGAACAACTGGAACTCACTAGTAGAGCACGATCGAAATATACTACAGTAAACAACTGTAACGGACTAATACGTATTTTTGCACTCACGCATACGGTCAGCAAGTGGGATCCACTTGACTCATTTTCCTTTGGAACAATCCAGATTTTTATTCCGAGAAAATGGGTTATCTCGTCTTTCAGAAAACCAGTTTTCAGGATATGAGAAATCCGTACTTGACTAGAACATAATATGCTTTGCAGACAAGAAGTTTGGCCAAATCATGTTTCTTGTCACCTCATATTCCATCTTGGAACTCTTGATGATACACAGTCCAACACACCTCAATTTTGACCAGCCACACATCCACCACTCACCTCTTACTATAAGAAGACCCAGCTATCTTCATCTTTGTTCAGTCCAGATTTGTTTAGGTAAACAAATCTATGGCTGTTCCGACTTTCGATTGCGTACGTATGCATTCATACACATTCATACATACACACACTCTCTTTCCTAACATCTTTAACAAACTACAGACACTTTTACTAAGTAGAATACGAGCATTTTAAAATTTGTTATATGTTCTGTAATAAATATAATTATTATCATTGCAAAGTATATTGTATTTCTTTCACATTGAATTTTGTTACCACGTGCAAACGGCATTCCTTGCACATGCATGTAATTTCATTTCCTTTTACTACTGCAGAACAGGCAGAGAAAGCAAGACCCCTCTTAAGGCTTCTAACCATCACTACTATTACTGCTGCTACGTACGGCCTCACTGTTAGAGATTACTACGCTACTACGCTCTCATCATTCTTATTGTTTAAACGATAACTTTTATTGGAGTAAGATATATTTAATAAGTGGAGCTAGTTTAATTAAGTCTTAATTTATCTCCATAAGCATCCTATTTACACAACTTCAAGAACAAATATGACAATTACGTGACACATCAAAACTGAAAACCTTCGAAGAAAATAACTCTAGACATAATTAAAGAGGCGAGATACAAGAACAAATATGTTCACTATTTTAACTCGCATAAATTTTTCATGTGGTTTCATGTCATTGATCCAAGAAAGGAAAAATAATAGATAAATAATTCCATGGCTCGTTCGATTAACGTTTTGACGACAGACGCCCAAAAGTATCTGTAGTAGACAGATCTCGTTAAAGGAACCGCAAGGTACAAAGTCTCTTTAAAAACTGGAGAACAGCATTGCACAAAGTCTTTTTAAAACGGGAGGACCGCAAGGCACAAAGTCTCAATCACGCGACACTTCTTCGGGAGGAATTTCTCCCAGCACGACACCGAAAAATGAACTGTTCTCTCTCGAATCACTATACAACAACGACGTTCTTCTGACCGCAGTCAAAACCCAAATTGTAGTGTCCAAGTGGGTGGGGAAAAACGCAGACACAGTTCGATGCAATCGCAACACCGGAACGATTCCTTCAAGGGACACTTTCTCGTTTATCACTGGTAAGCTATCACCACTGTCACAAAACCCGAGCCGCTACAACGTAATTCACAGTATAACTCTGAGTACACCCCAACGTGGCTTCGGTTGGCAAGCTAATAACGAACTGTCGAATTGTCGCCACCTGGCCTGTTATAGCCAAGAGCTTGCCGCATCCTGGTTGGTAGCGCTTCGCATACGGGTCACTGACGCTCCACCTCTTATGAATACAGTTTCTAAGTTTTTAACTGTTTTTCTATAGCCTATTTGTTTTAAATTTCAGTTTTGCGGTTTAGGCGTGCATGAACTTTTAACGGACGTCAAATTCATATAGAAAATATGGGTCTTAATCAATACCCAAGCTTCACTCATTTTATTTCGCTCGCTTGGACAAGAATATTTATTCAAAAGAAGTAAAACATAGCAAATATTTCGGGCGTATTACCAAAGGTAACAACTAATGCCAAACGTACTAATTTGGTATGAACGTATCAATTTTGGCAGCCCTAAGGTTCATGCCTTAATGCACCACAATAGAGAATAGCTGAAATTTATTCGCCATCCCTTAATGTTGAAATATGATACATGGTCATTTTTAACTTGGGAGACTGTATACCCACCTGATATAGCACACAACCCAAGATCAGATTCTATGGTGGATCATCCAGAAATTGCTGGGTTCCCTCAGCTACGGACGCAGATATTAGCTATTACCTATGAAATGTGTTATGTTTTTTTAAATAGTAAGATGAAAGATGATATAAACAACAAAAACGGTAAATATTTAATCAAAATATGACCCATTTGAATCAATAACCTTTTCCCAACAATCCTCTAATGATAATATGCTATCTCTATACATTTCATTAGGTTTAGTGGTCACAAATTCAGCAAAAGCACGAATGTTGGCTTCCCTGTTATTGAACTTTTTATTACAAATATGAAGTTCAAAATGCTTGAAAACATGATAATTTGTAGGAGAAATATGGATGATGCAGCAAGACTTCATATCCCAATTCTCTAAGCTTAGACACAGTCGACTGAGAGGTGTGGTGTCTTGAATTGTCATAAAGCATTTCATTAAGTGGATCATGTTCCCATCGAGCACCCTATTAAGTTCATGTTTACCTAACTATTAAACCTTTCCTATTGCCTTGAGATGAAGAAAGTGTTTGAAAATTTGGTTGTTGGGCACTGCTTTCGAAAATTCATCATTGAGAACAGTGTAAGAATGTATATAGTTGCTAGTTATAGGTATGATGAAATGTCCTATATTGTATGAAGGCACTGATGTTGAAGTGCCAGGAAATATTGAGATCCCACAACCACGTGGGGGACTGAATATTTCCAGTTTGGCGCCAAATGTCTGTGACGCCATGAAGGAGGAAGATGAAGAAGAAGAGGTCATCATCTTTGATTTTACAAGAAGCGAACCACGTGAGTCAGCCATCTTGGATTAGTGGCAAAGCACGGGACGAAGATAAAATCAAAGCCAGTGAAAGTCAATACAGAATAGGAAATGGAGATGTGACGAGTAGAAGCAGAGTTGTCCCCCGTGATTAAACGTTAGTTCCCTAATTCCACACACGGTCTCATCTTCGCTTCCTCACGTAGCAACAGCCAACCAGGGACCAGCAACTAATCACGTAACAAGCGAGATTTGAATCAGCCTCATTTACTCCCAGTCTGCTACCATTTTTATGATTTTGGCCTGTCCAAGATGTGTTGTCTTCACGCGCTACGGACGGGCCAGGGTATAAAAAATACACAGAACAAAGTAAGCAAATTCCCTTAATTTTACATACACCTTTTTAATATAATTAGGAACTCTTTGTCACGTACACATTTTAATATAACTGTGAACTCTTTCATACACAAAAACAAATATACTCGAACAAAGGACTCTTATATATTTACACACATAACACAGATAAGGGATTTTTAAATATGCACACACGCACATATAAACACTAACCAAATTAAAATTCAACTCTTAAATGAATAAAAATGTTCGTCTCTCTCAAGATTGTCTTTTCATCTGTTGCTAATTCCTTTTCCTGCCATTGATCATATCTAAATGGAGTCAATTTCAACCCACCTTTTAAAAACCATATTACATCTGAAGAACGCCGAAGAATGGATCGGCTGAAACATTGTGTTAACAACACAAACAATAAGGAGTTCAATCGTCCGAAGAACTATTTGAATGTTAATGACCCTTTTCAAAACTATAGAACAGCACAAACAACAAGAAGGTGTTCAATTTGAATGTTTGAAAATTGTCTTGTCTCATCTCAGAGTCTGCTCAAATCTTCACCGATCACCAAGTAGTGGCCTCCTGTGTTATGGTTGTTCCACATATCCCACTGGTGGCAGTGTTCAAGCCCAGGTTTAAAAAAAGCCAGGATTTTAAAAATAAACCAGCTGAAAACCCGACCTATGGACAGGATTTCCAGCTAGTTACTGCGGAAGGCCTAAATAAGGCCTTTAGCCAGGATAAAAGATCATGGATTTGAACTATGTATTTATTGAATCATATCTTATTTGAAAATCATCACCACCATTAACTCTTGGATCACATTTAATTTAAATATCTGGGAGGGAGGATTTCACAAAAGATAGGAGAAATATAATAAGTTAGTTAGGCAGATAGCAAATAGATGGAAATCAAATCATTATTATCTGTGTGAGTGCGAATGCAGACCACAAAATATTTATTTTTTTCTTGGAATTTTCAAAAACTAATATGCTAGAAAACATGATCCGGGTTCCCATTAGTAACCACAAGAAATTTGGTGGCTATAGCTCTTGAACACAGACGGACAGGCAGTCATTTGAGGAATTATAATAAGATTATTTTTTAGGTAAGTATATCCTCTACACAGTGTACCATAGCGAAGGGGTGCATGAATGAAAATAGATAGATAGATAAACGAAAAGAAAATATCAGAAGTTCAAAATATACAGATTGACACTAACTAAAACAATTGACTTGACACGTTTGGTAAACAACAGTGGTACTTTTGATAACATTAAAGCGTAACTCAGGAGAAAGGGAAATGGGAGTCAAAACATTGACAGAAAATACCTAACAATAGAAATCTGTTTACAAAACGAGCACAGGGGTATTCAAAATAGCCAAAGTTCAAAATATAGACTAAACAAGATGAATCAATTCAGCCTTTAGAAACTATAAACAACCACAATATAAATAAGACTGACAGAGCGGAGGAAAAATAGAGTGTCCCACAGATACGTTTGAGTCATCACCTCCGAAGCCACCTCGATACCTACTCTCTCTCTCTCTCAATTTTATGAGAATATCTGTGTTTGACAAACATTTCTGTAAAATTATGAATAAACAGTAAATTCCTTTACAAGAAAAAAATCGCCTCCGTCTCGATCCTTCATTATGTTCCAGACCAATTCTTTCCAGAGACCAACCTACATCTTCCTGAAGTCCGGACACATTGTACACCCTGACACCATCCACAACAAGGAGTGACGAAACCAACCAACTGTCGTTGAACGTTTGTCGCCAACCTCCAAGAAGATGATAACGTTACAACAGCAGAATGAATTCATCTGTCCCCCCACTAGATACTCTCGTTTTCTGAGATGAAATAATAAGCACTGGTACTATGCTGCACTATAGTTTTTATTTGTTTTCATTGTTGACATATAAAAGTAAAATCTTCATGGTGCTTTGTGTACGTTTTAATGTTTTCAAAAAGAATACAATCTTATTATATAAAAACCATTGTCCTTTTTTTGTTTGTTGGTTGGTTGGTTTATGTCATGCTAAATCAAACAGATATAAAATTAACAAAACCCTGCTGTGATTTGAAAGCTTAAGTTTTTCTTTCTTTCATTGTTGACATATCTGATTTGCAGTAAAATCTTCATGGTGCTTTGTGTACGTTTTAATGTTTTCAAAAACAATACAATCTTATTATATAAAAACCATTGTCCTTTTTTTGTTTGTTGGTTGGTTTCTGTCATGCTAAAGCAAACAGATATATAAAATTAACAAAACCCTGCTGTGATTTGAAAGTGTGTTGCACCAATTCACATTTCCCAATATTTAGCCTTGTGCTGTACTAAGCTGAACTTAACAAAACCCTGCTGTGATTTGAGTCCTGAGTCCTGAAGATTGGGAGGTTAATAGCTTATCCGTTAGGCCAACTTTATGCTGCTTGAATAATGAGTGAAATTAAGTTACAACTTAGCAACCAACCAAGCAGTAGGTGCAGGTCGATCGGCTGCTACTGATAACAGCTTTACTCGCATTCCTGCCTTACATCCAGTACGTAGTACAGCACAAAGCCAAATGTTGGGAAATGGGGGTCAGAAGAGTGTGTAGCACCAATCCATAACATAAATAATCCCATCATTTTTGACAGGTACTATGCAGGGTGTTAGCCAGGAATTTGATTTCCCCACCATTTTTTTAATCGGATTGTGAAGTTTGCTGAACTCCACATCTTTGTATTTGGCCAAAATGATCAAAATAGAGCATGGCTTAATTAGGAAATTGGAATTAGGTTTCTATTGGGAATTAACTGTTAAACAACTAGTCAGAGCGCTGGTTAACACCCTACTATGCTGGTTGTATAAATATCAACCGTTTATACACTTAACATCCACTTATAAGTTCTTGCAAAATAAGCTACAATCTTAAAAAATCAAAAGCAATTTCAGTTGCCTTCACATAAACCAGTGAAATGTTCACATGAATCTCAAGTGCCTTCTCAGAATTTTGTCTGGAGGTGCCACACCAGCAGTTGCTGTAATATCATCATCATCAGTTATAAGTCCACTGCTGGACAAAGGCCTTTCCCATCTCGACCTCTATTGTGTTAAACTCTGCCACGTCTTACCGGCAAACTTTTCCATCTCGTCTCTCCATCTTGTGTCTGGTCTTTTCCAACTGCATTTACTGTCCCATGGGCACCAATCGGTTAGTCTTCCCCCCCCCCCATCTATTGTCATCTCTTCTCACCAGGTGACCAGCCCATCTCCACTTTTGCTGCTTAATTACTTGTATAATATCCTTCACTCCAGTCCTCTCTCTGATCCATGTTGATCTTTCTCTATCTCCCAGAGTTATCCTATCATTGCTCATTCCATAGCTCTCTGTGCTATTCTGAGTTGGTTTTCAGCTTATTTTGTTAATTTCCATGTTTCACATCCCTAAGTCATGGCTGGTATTATGCAGGCGTTGTATACTTTACGCAGGGTGGGTGAAAAGAAACTCCCTATTGGAAATTGGTAATAACTTTATTATTTATCAATCGATTGTAGTCAAACTAGCTTTACTTTAGACCATACAATAGTAGAATTTGCCTGCTGTGTTAAAATTCAACATTGTCCTCCAATTTCTGCATGCTAAGAATGGTCTTGATAGACCTTTGCAGGAAGTCCAGCAGTATGGCCATAACATATCGAATGCGCTCCGCCAGTTGATCCAGAATTTATGGTTTGGTGCGGTACACCTCTTTCACCAACCCTCACAGGGAGAAGTCACAAAAATAGAGCAATTTTTACAAAAGTTACATATATAATGTCGGATGAAGTATGTATCAAGCACCCCAAATTGACAGAATTGAAACTGACACATTTTGACTCGACACCAGAGGATGTCACTGAAATGTCAGCAGTCTTACCAAGATAAACAAATACAATATGTTTTTAGGGAAGATCGCAGCTTTAATTTTGCATGAATCTTTTTTGATAAGTTTAAAATTAAAAGAGAAATCGTAATTAATAATCTCAAAGTTTTTAAAAACTTTTCTTCATCCAGTCCAGAAAAACTATGAGCAAAAAAGAAAGAAAACAGAAGCATTTTTAGAGTTTTGTTATGTAAAGACTGCCAACGTTTTAGTGACGTCATCCGGTATCGAGGCAAAATGTGCCAGTTTTAATTCTGTCAATTTGGGGGTGCTTGAACCATACTTCATCCATAATTTCTAATAGGGAGTTAATTCTCACCCACCCTGTATACAATGATTTCTATGCATTTTTTCTTGAACCTTTTCAGGTTGTGATGTATCAGATTATAAGGATAGCATTTAAAACTAGATGTATAAAGGTACAATATCTAGAGAATTGGTTGCGTGGCCTTGATGTAACTTGGTAACCAATCAGAAGGGACCTTACTGTGCATGTGTGAATAGATACTCTCCCATGGGGGTTACTCGGCCAGCAGTGAGACGCAATTGAGTGAGTTTGTATACTGTGTGAGTGTCGCATTCACAATGACAGAGCAACTCATTTTTTCACGTCTCATGCAGGTTCTTTTTGCAAACCATCGCATCACCCAAGTCTGTCAGCATCCTTGACGGTCCAGATTTGGCTCCCTGCAACCTTTCACCATTGAAAGGGAGGAGATTTCAAACTGTGAACGAGATTAAGGAGAACACGACAAGGCAGCTGATGGCGATACCGAAAGAGGACTTTGCAGACTGTTATGAAGGGATGCTTGGATAAGAGTGTGAGATCCCAAATGGAATACTTTGAAGGGACTAAGGAGGCTATTTTTTCGTTAATATTAAATTAATTTCTAGACAGACCTTGTACACAAGGGTGTATCGAAAATTTATTTCTGTTATCTGGCAGAATCTTAAAATAGACACTTCAAGGATTAAGAGAAAATAATTACAGGACAGTTAATATCTAGCGTATATATGAAAACATATCATTGGCTTTCTCAACATTCTTTTGCAGTTTTTGCTGTTTTTGTCCTGAAATAGAGAGTCAAGATATGTTTGAATCTTAATAATAACCATTTTTATCAATTCCTAGGGTTAGAATTGTATGGGAAAATGTTTCATTTGTCTCTGTATGTTGTTTACTTAAATAGTTATGCGATTTTCGGTGTCTGTGTTCAAAATCACACAAGGTGTAGCATAGGCGAAACAAAAGTGTGAAATGCGCCAAAGAAGATGACGATCACAGTGTTTTTTAAGTTTACCCTGGGTTTCGTTGTTGGTCCCCACATCAGAAAACATGCTTCGGTTTTTCACTTTTCAATATGCCCTATTGTACACTGATGTAGACTTTTATATGTTTTCCCTACTCTGCCCTGAAGACCAGCAAATAGAGTTAAAAGTAAGTTACAATTAAAAGTCTATTAGTACCTCAAATTCAATTTAGTTTCTTATTGGTAATTTCAATGTAAAAAGAAATCTTAAAAGTATAAAGGTCCCCAGCAAAAAATGGTTGAAATAGAGAAAGTGGCAATTACTTGTTTATATTAAGACTGTTAACTCTGAGATACCCGATTTTCTTTTTTATTCACCCAATAAAATTCTTAAAAAACGTTATATATTTTCAATAATTAGGTGGCCAAGAACCTGTATAACAATTTTCATTCTAATCGGTTCAGCAGTTCCAAAGTTCAATATTTTTTGCATGTTGACATGGTTATTTACATATAAAATGTAAACAAACAATCAGATTGATCATAACTCACCATTTTTCAATTCCTGCGGTTTTGTCAACATTATAGCCATATTTCAGCAAAATTGATTAAGATTTGAGAAATCTTCCCGATTGTAAACAAAAACAACTTTTTTGCTTATAAAATGTAAACAAACAATTGGATCGGCCATAACCCACTATAATCTCTCCACAAGCCTTACATACAAAATTTCATCAAAATATATTAAGGAATAACAAAGTTATCCAATTGAGAAAAAGGATACAAAGCCTATAGTGAATGATAGTCCCAAGAGATGATTGTATCCTCATATATCCTCAGCAAGGGGATCGTGGGATTAGGTACACACAGGCAATTGTTAGTAAGACCCATTTCCGGCTTGCCAGGCCTGTCGAAGCTTCATCCTGCTTACGTCACCTGGTATTCCCCAATGGTCACCCATCTCGGTACTGACAAGACTTGATGTTGCTTAACTTCTGTAATCTTACAAGAACCAGTGTATCCAACGTGATTTGGAAGTAACCCTTTAGCCTCGGGGAAGGAGGTTTCTCAACCCTAGTCCTTGTGCTGAGTGCTTAGCAGAGAGGCATTGAGTACCATTTTTAAAGTCTTTGGTATTAATCGGCAATGGATTGAACTACGGCCTACCAAAGCAGAGGTGAGCTCTCTACCACAGTCAGGAGATGATTAAAGCTGAAAATACAATGCAGTGTGCACTGAAACACTACCTCCCTCAACTGCTAAATGGAACCACCATAGGCTCTTATTTCATTGACTAGAGTGCATTGCTGCAATCCTTAAATAGTTGGCAGAATCAGGTCATCTGAAGTGAAAGTTTTATACTGCAGCCGCATGGCTAACTTTTGATGTTTTTCATTTTCAGATAGTCATATGGCAGCCATTTTGAATATCTAATCTACAGTAAACTAATTTGCATACTTTTGGGATGGTTCCTGAAAGAATAGATCATAAACCTTTAGAAAATGTGTAGTTTGTTGGGGTTTTTTCAACCAATTCTAAGATCTCCAGTGACAAAATTAATTCATGGAACAGAATTTTAGTATGTATGGAAGCACAAAAGTAAAAAGAAAAAAAAGGGTAATTCTTTTTACTTTCCACAGCATGCTTGCAACAAAAATTACAACATAATTAATTTTGAAAATTTTAAATTTTATTTATAAATCTGAGTGAGAACTCACTAGTAGATATTGTTCTTTGTATATTTCCATAATTTTATATTTACTAGTAGATATTG